>CACKRE030003609.1:58365-85369 GCA_902602495.3 Ectocarpus sp. CCAP 1310/34
AAGTCTTGGTGGCATATCGTCTGGGAAAGACGTCTTTTGGTTGAGATATCGGGTGTTAGCGAAGTTTTCAGTGAGAGACTGTTGCGAGCAGGGGGGATGTTAGATATACTCGCAGCAGTATCTGGTCGTGAGGATCCCAGGGGATACGTGTTGGAAATTTCGTGTGTAGTAGGGTACCACCGGTGCAGTCACGGGGATCCTTTTGGCGTGGTTGGTGCGATGGAGCTTGCGTGCTTTTTGCGCACTTCTTCTTCCCTCTCTCTCTCCACCACCACCACCGTCTCTCTCCAATCAAGTTTCCTTCTCCCACTCTCTCTCCAACTCTCTCTCAACCTCTCTCTCTCGGTCTAACACGGCCGACCACCCAGTGCCCCAAGTAACGTCCAGAACGTGCTTGCTGCACCCCGCGTAGTTTACCTTTCATCCCAGTGAGGCTGTAGCCCCACGCACCGGTCGCGGCCTTCGTAGCTATTGACAATGGGTAGAATCGACCCAAGGATGTACTACAGTAAACCTGCTACAGGGTGTCCTGTGGGAGGCAGGTGCCAGGCCCAATGGCGGGGAAGTCTGTGCCAAGTATCATCGATGACCTATGCACAGGGCGGCCGGGCGTCTTTTGATTGGTAAAGGCTTACCCATTAGACTAGTCAGTTGACTTAGTAGTCTAATGGGTAAGCCTTTACCAATCGAAAGATACACTCTCGGCTCGTAGAATCCCGGGCTGTGAGGAGAGATCTNATCAGCCCGGGATTTGAACCTGTGCGTGTATCCTTTGATAGCAAGTCACGCTTTTCTGGGCAGCACAAGCTTCATCGTGTTTGTCGCTGTTGAACAATTCGACGCCGTCGCCTCCAACATAACCCTAACCCGCGCTTGTGAATAGCCTTACCACATAGAAGCGGCAGCGGCAGCAGCAGCGGCAAAATCAAACCTTGGCTGCCACAACAAACGACGACAAAACTACTATTATATGATCGTCTAAAGACTATAGCGCTACATGATGCTAAGGGCCGTTTTAAACTGACCGACTTTGTCAAAATGTTTGAAAGTGTCAAAAAATGGAACCTGTATGTAGGCGTTTGTCCATATTTTTTCAAAATATTTGGAACGAAGTTGGGCGCGAAAACTTTGCTCCACTTCGTTCCAACTTTTTGACAACCCTCTCAAAGTATTTGGAGCACTTTCCAAAGTACCCTTGCAGAGGCACGCGAGGGCTGCTGCGTCTGCACCACGAGTGCCCCTCACCGTAGAAAGTCAGCTAGGGTTGTGTGTGGGTCATGGCCGACCGTAGAAAGCGCGGCGCGCCTACAGATTCGAGCGGCTCTCCTCGCCCACGGGCACGCGCAATACAAAAAAAAAAAACGGCGGTCCGCCATGATGGCTTGCAGTTGTTGCTTCGCGTCCGCCGCTTTGTTTTTTCCTTTTCCCGGGGGGGTAGGAGCAGTGGTTGCCACCCCTCGCCGGCGGAGTGTTGGTGGCGGCAGCGCCTCCCGTGGTAACATGAGTGTTCCCCGAGATGCCAGGCAGCAGCACTATCTTGCTGGAGAGCAAGCCTCCACCGCCTACGGCGGCACCGAGAGAGCCCGTCTGCTGGAATTTCGCCGGGGTTTTGGTCTGCCGGCCACGCTGGGTGGTCGTGATATCCATGTCGGTGTCCATGATGTCGTGTTTTCCGCGGTTTGTGTTGTGTCGTCTGTGTTGTCTCGAAGTGAGCGCTACAACTCACGGACGGCGTCATTTTTTTTGACACAAGTTGCACAAGTCTACGTCACACGTTTAAAATGACTGCACACAGGTTCCAAGTTTTTGAAAGACAACAGTCGAAAATTTTGACAAAAAAGTCGGTCCGTTTAAAACGGTCCTAAACACTGATGTACATACCATGCTGCCGACGACGACACGACCACCGCTACTGACAGCAGTACAGCAACCAGCAATTATGGGTTCCAACTAAAGAGTGTGCGTTTAATCCAACTTCAACGAGAGTTGGTCTTTTGGACGCGGTTGCACGGTTACAGAAGACGTCAGCATTGCTGGCAGCTCCACTTCCTGAAGGAAAGAACATCCGATGTTCCCGCACCTGCTTCACCGGCTCTAACTCATCGCCTTTGTTTGACTCGGCAACCCACGTCTTTGCACTTGCACATGGAGTTTGAAAGTATCACCACGCCTCCTCACATACTACTCTTCATTCGTTCCTTCCGGAAGCACTACATAGTTCTCTGCAAGCGCAACTTATTGAAGACGTCCCTCGAACAGCCGACCCGCTGCCACCGAGGTTGCCTCGGGAAAAACTTTGTTCACACCGCCGCTGCTGCTGCTGCTGATGCTGCCGCTGCTGCTTCTGCCGCTGCTGCTAGTCCCGAACGACGATCTATAGAGGGGTTCATCGCCCCGTCGAGACAACGAGGGCAACTTACCGCCGGCTGAGATTCACGGATACTCGACATTATGTCCTCGGAAGGCGCTGCTATCCACACTCACCCCCTGTGGTGTTGAACGGAGCAGTGAAGTACCGTTTGAGCTGCCCCCGCTTGCGGTATTGCATGATTCTACGGACCCCCTTAGTGCGCGGCGCAACTCCACACTCCAGAACTCCGCTGTTGGCACCCACTGCCACAGCAGCCCACTGCTGTCCACGCTCTCTGTCGCCCTTCTTGCTGCTACTCTCAGAGTCATAATTGCTGCTGCTTGGGTACGAAGAGGATCTCCTGGCAGCACGCACAATCCATCCAGGTAACTGAGGGATCTTTTGCATGCGTGTCAAGTGGACCCCGCTTGAAAGACACCCCACGTTTTCCCAAAAAAAAGTGTGTCTTTAAAATTCCGGGGCCACTAACGCACCATCCCCGGGGCCAATGATGAAGGCGAAACATATGTCAAAAGGTGCGCATTCGCAGCAGAAAGGCGACCACAAGAGGTGTTGTTTGAAACCTACGACACAAGGTGATTTGAAGGTCGCAACCACTGCTGCTATTGTGCTGCAATACATACTTGCATACCATCGTTTGAATTTCCCCGCACTGCTGTACCACCAAAACGCTGAAAGCGATGGTGTTCTACGACCTACGCATCGTACATGTACACGACGGTAGTGCGCTGGTGTTGATATGGGCTTAATTATTTGCTTTATTTTATTGTTCAGGCGTTGTCCTCCCCGTGAATATCTTGCCCAAGATCTCGCTACCGCACCTGAGAAATATCGAAGGTTGTAAAACGACACTAGGAAAATGTAGGTTACGCAGGAACACAGAGACCAAAAATGTCGGGAGAGCACGCGACAAAGCGGACACCGCGCCTCCCATAAGGTCAAAACGAGGCACAACACAACACAAACGCCAAATTCAACCTCACGAGACTTCACCCAAGGCAAACAACGAACGTGGGCAATAAAAGTGCTTTGCTCTCGAAACAAAAAACTACTCCCGCCACATATCCCGAAAAGTCGCCTGCACCTCCCTCCCCCCCTTTGCTCTTCGCTTGAGCTGAGTTTCATGAGTAAACAAATGCACAGTCTTCGAAAGAAGGTACGCCGTTTCGCTGTGCTCGCCGTCTCTTCCATGTGTGTACAACTACGAGCGGACATCTTCGGGACGAGAGCGAACCTCGCCCTCTGAAATCGTTGATGCATGCACGACTGGCCTACCGTGATCGCCTTCCACTTCACTGGCCACGTCCTCCTCGACGTGTACGTTTGACATGTTCTCCGTTACCTCTTCCATCTCGAGTTCTACCTCATCCCTCAAGACCTCTTCATCGTCCTCTACACTAAGCCAAGTGCGCATTGCGCTGCGCACTTCTTCTTCTGTGAGGCCAGAGGCGCTCTCGACGAACAAGTTGTCCGTCAACACTCGCGGCTTAGACCTAGCGTCCAGGTCCTTGGCACTCTCTCTGCTGTCCGTGGCCTTCCTCTCCGATGCCCCGACCACAAAACGCGTGCATGGGTCGCCCGCACGGACACTGATGAACCAGTGACACCAGTGCAAATGTGAACTGGCACGTCGGTTCACCGCATGGCTTCAAGTCGGCAGCAGACGAACCGCTAGCAGATGGAATGAATCTGTCCATACACCCACACGCAGTGTGCGGCTGCAGTAGACCGCTGTTGATGATCCAGGATCTACAGGTGCTGCAGCGCATTTTCTGGGGGGGGGTCGAATGGTGGAAAACCCTACCCCCCCACTATTTTTCACATCTGCGGGGCACCATGTAACTGAGATTGTTTGTTCCTTAAAGCGGGGACGACTGTATTGGCTTCAACGTGATCGATTTACCCTCGTGTGTAAAGACGGCTGCAGTCACTGCTGTGTGTGTGAACATGTATCTACATGTAGTGTATAGACAGAGGGCGGCCGTTCTTCAACGTGCTTCATCCAGCTCTTCGTTCCTCGTGACTGCTGTGTTACCGCGGCTTCTTGCGACCCATGCACAAGCAGTACTCGAGATCCTCCCTCACGCTCACGCCCCTTCCCATAGAGCACCTCCACGAGAGACTTTTTTCTACGGGGAGAAAGCTAGGCACAGGGGATGCCACTGCAGCAATTTCGGCCAACAGACCGAATCTTCCCACTTCGTTGGTTTGAGGTAGAGCAGAGAGCGCACCCCACACGAACACGCTTAAAGCTTGCTGCCTGCTCCAGACGGCGCCCTTAGGGTGGGTTGTGTAGTCTTCCTGGCCCTACTACAGTAGTCTTTGTCACACAAAACTTCAAGCCAACAATACAGTATTCTGAAGGAGTAACGAGCGTGGAATGTAGGTGGGAAATATCGCGGGTGAACACGAAAAAAACGGTTGTCCAACATGCATTCAAACAAGCCTATGAAAAAGGAACGGTCAGGCCCCCGCCCCGGGTGCTTCAAGGTACGACTGTGGCCGCAGTACTCAACGTTTCGAGAGTTCAAGAGGTTCCGAACAACCCCATACCCGTAAGGAATAGATCGGTGTAGCGCTACGGCGTGGTCTGTGGGCCACAGGACCTAGTTTTTGGGTCTCACTGTCCCATTCAAGTCGGCGATCCGGTACATATCCACAACGAGAATGCCCAAGGGAATACATTGAAAATCGACTTCGTACCTCTTGGGTCAAGAGTAAATGCAAAAAGTTGCTGGCTCCCAACTGCTGTGTTCACTTTCCGTCCGCGGAAACGTTGGGCTTCTTGGGCGTTTAATCCCGTACCTAACTTGCTCGTGAAACGATTAAGCCCGACATCAAGAGAAGGGCTAGTTTTCTAACGGAAAACCAAGCACTAGTGGACCGGATCTTCCTTGTAGTACTACATACTTCAGACAGCCGAAATAGGCAACACAGCACGCCAGCTGCTGCAGTGCTTGCAAGCAGCTAGGCTCCCGTGTGCAGCAACACGTGCAGCGACGCGTGCGTGATGAGCGCATAGATCCTGCTACTCAGTGTGGCGAATAGCTTTCAGATCGGTTGCTCGTATCTCGCTCGACGGTGAGGCGAAAAGGTCTGCTGTCATTTTGATTCACAGCAAATTCAAAGACAACATAGTTTCATCTTTGTTTTTCTATGTGGAACAATCAAGTGGAAAATCTCCGACAATCTTTGAGTGGGAGCAAAAGGCAGTGTGATTTGTTCTCTTGGGTCCCACATGATGGTGGAACCTTGAAGACAGTTTCCCTTACTCATTGCCTGGAGGTGAGCTTGCTCTCACTCAGGTTAGACAAATCGCAAGACATCATGAATCAAAACTGCGAGGGTTTTAAAGAGCAAAACGAGAGCACGCGATGGCTAGCAAAGGACAAGCAACTTGACGAAAAAAATTGATTCTTGCGGAAATATGGTTCGTTGTACAGCATGGTCTCTCATCCCCACTCTCTCGCCCCGGCAGTTGTATATGCAGGGTGAAAGGTAACGACAAAGCTAGATAGCCAAACTACACGGCCACAGACGGAAAACAACATCAAAGGTGGAAGCCCCGAAAGTTTTTGCTCCACCCTTGACCTGAGAGAGGTCAGAGATTGCTCGGCGTGTCATCCCCTTTGACGCCCATGCAGGTGATTTTTGCTGTGTACAGCAAACATGCCTCCTTTTTTGTTGAAGCAGACACGAAGACAAGTCTGGCCATGGGTCCATACGCTGATGCCTACCACGTATCAACGGTCTGAGGGTGGCTGTATGGTATAGGGCAACCTCTGGCGGTCCCCCTACCGTGGGAATTACGTCTGCAGTCGTCGATATTTCGCTTTCAGGCGTGGAACGTGCTTCCTCCTCTTTTATGTGGTTGTTTAAAGGCATCTTAACGACTTTTCCCGATTTTTTTCAGCGCTATATCTCACAAAGAGCCATCTACATTCCACACACGTTACTCCTTCAGATTCCCCTTTATGGCCTGGAGCTTTGTGTGGCAAAGGCTAGTAGGGCCAGGAACATTATGAAACCCACTCTCACCGCGCCGGCTGGAGCAGGCAGCAAGCTTTACGCGTGATTGTGTGGGGTGCGCTCTCTGCTCTGCCTCAAACCAACGAATGGGCAAGATCCGATCTATTGGCCGAAATTGCTGCAGTAGCATCGCCTGTGCCTAGCTTTTTCGCAGCAGCAAAAGTCTCTCGGGAAGGTACTCTATGAATAGATGGCAACGTACAGTAGAGCAAGATCGCTTCCTTGCAACATGATGTCCAGCAGCAGCAGCAGCAGCAGCAGCAGCAGCAGCAGCAGCAGTTCTCCACCATCAAGGGGCCGCACCGCACCTGTGCGATCGACGCCGCCCGTCGGAGAGGACGGCCGGGCGGCATCGATCGTGGCCGTGTGGTGCAGCCCCTTGAAGGTGGAGGACTGCTATGCTGCTGCTGCTGCTGCTGCTGGACGTCATGTTGCAAGGAACGAACTTTCGAACACAGCAGCCTCGTTGCTGGCGATCGTGGCGGCCGTCCTCTCCGACGCAAGTCGGTCGGCGCCAGCAGCGGCAGCGGTCTCGAGGTTCGCCGTCGTCCCTTTCAAGCCCTCCACGTCGTCTCGCAGGGCTTAGGCCCTGCGCGACGATGTCAAAGGGGTTGCAAGGGACTGTGACCAACCTGACTGCAGAATTCGCGCCGCGAAAGTGCGCACGCGCGAGCGTCCACACTCGCCGTACGCCAAGAGCTAGCGTCATGCGAGGACGACATGGCAGCGGTGGAAAAGGCGTCGTTCACCCTTCCCCTCTTGGCTGCCGAGAATGTGCAACTCGGAGGTGCTCTCCAGCTTTGTATACAAAGACCAATGGGCGCCTCCCCAAAAAATTGAATCATGCCCAATCGACTAAAACGACTTGAAAAATACCGTGACAGGACTCTGTACGAAACGTGGACGGATTGCCATTGGCTATACATACCAATCGTACACAAGTGTCTGCATCAAAGCACGATTGCTGATTGGTTGACTCTACCTTCCAGCGACCAATTCTCGCGAGACATGTGGGGACTTGCGTCGTTTTCGGTCGTAGTAATTGCGATGGGCAGACCGCAAGTGCAGCGTGCACGCAAGCAGTACTGTATCTCACGACCATCGGGCCGGCACTCATGGGCATGTGAGTGTTGGTGGTTAGCGGGGGGGCAGGAAGTTCTCGTTGGAGCATTTTGAGGCGGACAGGGCGTGAGACGGGGTGAGAGCCATGAGCTTTCTGACTCAGATTTGGACTGATGGGTGTGACGGATGTGGTGGAGCATGCGAGGGTGACCCCATGCACCGTTCGGCACATTTGTAGGCCAGGGGATGGGCGAATGTTGCATCAATTAGAGATTTGCAGGACGGTAACGGGCTGGCTGTGTTGGGGCTGACGTATTGGCTGGACAGGTGCTTGCCACCCTTGCTTTTTCGGCTCTTTTTTCGGCAGTATGGGTGTCAGGGGGGCCCGTAGAAGCTGGTGATGGGTGCACGTGATGTTTTTTTTGGAAGGGTAGGGTGCCAGCTACTCGCCCCAAAACACGTAGAAATAGTCGGAGAAAACCGCAAAACAGCTGTATACGCCACCAAATATGAAGAAATGGGTGCAGAGAAGCAAGTTGTGTGCGATAGAGACAGACCCCTGTCATTTTTGCCTGGCGTGTGGCACCTACCGTCAGACTTGTTTTATATTTTTGCATGTGCGTCATCTCACGGTGTGCCTTGGGTAGTTTCTGGCTCAGGCTCACTGCTGTCAGCGAAGTCCCAACCGAGGGAGGGGGATTTTGAGGGGATGAAGAGGGGTGTCTTTTTCTTATTTTCCTGACTGCAGATCACTTCGGTAGTTTCGAATAGAGGTTTCTTACGCCTACACCGCGACTGGGGCATCGATTGGCTTCGTTCCTTTTGCTACACCCTCCAGAAGTTTTGCAGCTACAGGCTGATCCTTTTCTCATCGCCAACCGTGCACTTGACGGCGAGAACGTTTCAAAACACAACTCGTTTTTGTGCCCCTTTTTCGAGTCAATCAAATAGTCTAGTCAACGCTGGCACAGCACCTTCCTCCTTCTCGTTCGTTTACCCAACTGCAGCCGCACACACCCTTCACGACATGAGCACCTTCCCCGACCGTGCGTCCCTGGAAGGACTGGAGATCGAGATCTTGAAAATAGTCTCGAAGGTGCCACGCCAGAGCAGTGGGCCGAGTGGCTTCGGGTGCCGCTCGAGCACGCCGCCGCACAGGGCAGCCTGGTGCTGGTGGACAAGTTGCTCGGAGCCGGGGCGGACGGGAGCGCCAATTATAAGGGCTGTGCCGGGCGAATTCTCCGGCAGGCTGCCGCTGTCGGTGGAAGCAAAGGCGTGGTGTCCTCCTTGCTTCGAGCACGAGCTCAGCCAGACGTGAACGAGTTCGTTGATGATTTGAGCGTGCTACATGAGGGCCATCAACCCTTTCCCAACTTTCGCTCGCCGCTGTACCAGGCAACACTGAACGGCCACGAGGCTACTGCGAGGCTACCCATTCTGGCTGGCGCGAATGTCAACTTCGTGGACCTCTGGGGAGGGCATAGTGTACTCCACCAAGCTATTTAAGGCGGTCATGAACGGCTCGCGAACGAGGTGATTATGAGCGGGGCGGACGTGCGGGCACACGACTCGCACGATCGCACCCCTCTTCATCTGGCAACTATGGAAGGCTTGGACGGGATTGTCTCCCCCCTCGTGTTCCGGGGGGTGGACAAGGATGCAGTGGATAAATATGGACGTTCTGCGTTAATCATCGCGTCCTGTGTTGGTGACAAGGCTCACTCGACTGTCGACGAGACTCTTTTGGCCGCTGGTGCTGACTTAAGCATCCGAAATAACTTTCGAGCTTCGGCTCTGGACTCGGCTTCTTTACATGGGCACGTTCCCACTATACACGCTCTCGTTCGGCATGGGGTGGCAATTCTTGTGATGACCGCGGCGACAGCGCTCTGCACAAGGCTGCTTTCCAAAATCAGGCGGGTTCGGTCGACGCCCTGATCGAAGCGAGGGCGGACATGGAGATGAAAAGAAATGGGGGAGCCACGCCTGTGTGGATCGCTGCACGTCTCTGCTCTCCCAATGCGTTGCTCGCTCTCGTGCTGAAAGGGGCATGCCTTTCTCGACGCGGAGACCTTGTAGCAGTCGTGGACCTCTTGCTCAGATGGGGCGCAGATGAAACCGCCGTGGACAACGAGGACCACACCCCGGCGGAACGACTCAACGACGTGCCCGGTGGCCGTTCGTGTTCCCAAAAGACGACCATCGGGCGCAGCTTCTGCTGGCCCGGGCTCCCGCGAACAGGGCGTAGCGTCGCTGCGGCTGGCTGGTCATGCTCCGTGCACGCGCTTCGACGGCGAGGATCGCTAGCTGCGACAGCAGTAGCGATACCCGCGTCGAGAGTTCGGGTGCGGCTGCCAGCGGAATGGGCGGAGGTCGTAGGGTGGCGAGGAGGGAAGGAGAAAGCAAATGTTGCGGGTGGTGAACGCGAGCAGGCCGGCAGCGGGGTTGATGACGTCGAACCCGAGAATTCGGCTGGCAGTAGGGCCGTGAGGGGTACTGTGGGCTGGCTGGTGGGCAGCCAGCCTGAGGGAGTGTTTCGGTCGGTCCTGAGCTTCCTGTGAAGAGGATGGGCACAGGACACTTCACGTGGTGAGAGTGGCATGTTTTGGAGGAGCGCAATACAGCAGTCTTGTACCCGCAATTGTTTTTCTGAGTTTTCCTCCGCATTCTGATTTGCGTTCATTGGGTAGTGAGCGTGCATCCCGGCTTGGTTAGGCTCGTCGTTTTGGCCTGGTCTACGGCAGAATCGCAAAGAAACATGCTGCTGGCGTGATGCACCGTACACGGTCCTCTCGCAAGGACTTGCTGCGCGCCCATTCTGTGTCGCATCTCGAACTCCCTTCCAGATGGTGGCAAACCCGGGGTCTTTCCACTCCCCGTCTTGAATAACGACCACAAAGCCCTCCTGGCATCCTAGTTTCGTACATTTTGGGGATAGTTTGTTTCGAACACAGAACCTCGCAACCAAACAGTATTTTGCGCGGTTGGCCATGTCGGGCATGAGGGAGGGGTTCAACGGCTGGTGTGTTCAACGCCGGGCTGGCGGTTAGCCATGTGCGCCGATGCTGTGTCAATGTTACTGAATGAACATTTGTCGCTGCCGCCACTGTCGCTCGAATATCATGTTCAACCAAGGAAGATGTCAGCGCAACGGCACGCATGGATGACAGGCGGTGCTTCATCTTTGGGGCAAGCTCGTAATACGGGGACCTCCTTTCGTTTTGTGCTGACCCTCGAGGGCTGTGCTTCCAACCAGCAGGGGTTGCGGTCGTCATTCTGCGGGGTGTAGCAACCACGGAGCGATGCTTTCTGGCGCGTATTTTGGATTTTGCTCATCTGTGGGACGCATGCTAGGTTTCCTCGGGTGTTTGCAAGTTGTTGCTTACAAGCTGGCCCGGAATCCAGGGGCTGTCGGCCGGTGCACAGCAGTTGTGGGTCTTTGCGGCACTGCCTCAACATTTCGCTTCGCGGACTGTTATGGATGTAGCCGTGGGTATATATTCCTGAGCGCATGGCAGCTTTGATCGCCAGGGTGTATCGTAGTTTTGGCGTCAAGTTCATCCGGACGTTCACTTCAATTTGTGTGCACGTTGTTCTCGTGCCATTTGTGGGTTTCGTGGTTGGAGGACCAAACGAGACAAGTACTTCTGGCGGGACGCGATGTCCGCTGGTTTCTCGCACCCGGGTTTGTGGAAGTGCAGCAGGGTCGGATATGGTTATTTGATCGGTAACGTTATAGTTCATTTTTTGTCAGGCTACAAATGGGCGTGCCCAGGCTTTGGTTTGGCTGAGGCAAATGATGATTCCCTGCCTGAACATGGAGGATGATGGCCTTGCGGTCATGCAACAACGCGATCTTAGGCGGTGCGCCGTCGAACCCACCTGCAGTCACTTCAACCGCCAGTTTCGTACTTAATCAAACCTTTCGAGGTTAACTCGGGGGCTAAGGGGTTGGCTCGGGGGTGGGCTGAGGGGAGGGCTGAGGGGAGGGCCGAGGAGAGCGTTTGGTGACAGCCCTGGTACTGGCACATTCACGCAGCAGCTTGTCCTCGCCTAAGCCTGTGAAGGCACCCTTTGGCTCGTTGCCCTATTGATCGGCAGATACATTGTAAGAGATCGCGTTGAGTTTGAATGTTACGTTATGACTACTTCGCGTTTTTGATTGTTCACCGGCAGTGTCTTTCATGGACCCATTTGTCAATTTGTGATTCAACGATCACTTTGCGGACGACCACCTAGAAGTGACACCCGTTGGTGTACCGGATGGGAACGTCAGCCATCAGAGGTCTTGAGCCGAACACGTCCTCGTTCACCGTGCCTTTTCCGCGCGAGATCCACCTGACAAGTTGCACACGTTGGTCGATTCCAAGGGGCTTCGTCAGAAACTTCATTGCAGACTCGTTGTACCACCCGTCCAACCTCAGGATGGCCTCCTGAAACTCTTCGAACGTGTTGAGCTCGGCAGTGGTCGAAAGGTTGCGACGCCAGATGGCATCCCCGCCGCTAAAGCGCGATCCGGAGATGAAAGCTATGTTCAACTTCGCTTCGTTCACGGTAGCCATGCGGCACTACCGGACCAAAGTCTCCTTCGCCCCGTTCATCTTCGAAGAAATCAGCTGTTCGGCGCAATTCAGGGGGGCTCCGTTGACGACGAGGAATCTCTGGAGGGAGGATAACACTCCACAGTGTCCCACCTCGTGCAATGACCGCTGCTGAGCCTGAAAAGCGGATTTTGCACGAGGTGACCCAGGCAATGAAGAAGACCCCCAAGGATATCGAGCGTCTTCCCTCCCTCGCGGGGCGAGCCATGTCCAAGGGCTTCCGCTGGGGATAGCTCGAGGAGGCCATCGTAGCGGTGGCCAAGTACGACCATCAGCAGGCAGGCGTTGCTCTCATCAGGTGAGAGGGCGGTGTGTCATGTTGTTTTCGTACCTCTCTCTGTACATCTCTACAAGGCAGCGATCGAAGACTCCACCCTTCTTTCCCGTTTGGTCACCCTGACCATCAAAGTCAGGGGGTCTATACCCCCCCCCCCCCCCCCCCCCCCCCCCCCCCCCCCCCCCCCCCCCCCCNCCCCAATGTTCACCATCGGGGTTGGGTTTTCGTCGCTTGGCAGAGATGTTGCAAAACATGCCGATCACTTCGTGAGCTCGGCAACCGGGCTACTGCTTTTTGTTTTGCGTGTGTTTTTTGGGGGGGGTTACTATGAACGGTAGGCGAGTAGATCATGTTGTGCGGGGTCGAAAACCCTCGCTCCGCGCGAAGGGGATGATCGCACCACGTTATGTTAAATTGTTCAAGCAACCTCGAGGCAGTTTCACAGTGCTTACAATTGTCTCATGAAGTGAAAGCACCAGAAAAAAAATTAAGTCATTCGCAGCTGTCATCCGTACGCAAGGAAGTAAGCAGAAGATGCCGAGCACCCTTAGCAGGATGCAGCGCTCTCTTCTTGCGACTTGCCGAATACCGCACGGCGCTTCGCGCTTGGTAATGTGAGAGCCTGGTCCGGTGGGAGCCCAGCGTGCTCCGTCCGCGCCTGACAGGGATGCGAGGTCAATGGTCTAACGACTACGGCATGCACGACTACAAGTACACCCCCCGCCCCTCCATCGGAGTCAAGGTTGGGAGCTCGGTGGGAGTCATACATCGTGAGCCTCTGTGCTCGGTGCCATGTACAGTAGACTAGATAGAGCATGCGTGACTGCTGTGGAACTACTGCTGCTGGAGTGCACACTATTTACATATCTCATTATCCGGTACGGAAATACCGGGGTGCCCGTTCGTGGTGTGCCGTTTGTCAATGATGGGGGAGTTTCCCGTCGATCGAGCTGTTTCGTAGAGGTACAACACGATGTGCATTCCTACTTATCGTTTGGTACTTTACCGCATACATGCCGATTCCCTTTCTCGAATTTGTTCTCAGGAGCCTTCCGGGAGAGGTAATGTCCAAGGCGGCGAGGATTTCTCGGGACGTGAGGGTGAGTCGTATCTCGCACATCTACCACTACAGTGATGGAATGTTGAGTGCGGTATAGATGTCTCCGGCAGTTCTCATGAACTGCTTCTTTAGCAAAGGCAGCACATGTGAACAAATACTCTTCTGTGGAGAACATTCGCTTCGCGGTAGAACCCAACCCCATCGCGGTTTGTGTGAATTTGCCATGTCACGGGTCGCTATGGTGCACACTCGGAGGAACGAACTGTTTGCGGCCTACGCCACTTATTTATCGGGTGAGACTGTTTTGGTGATGTATTCACTTCGCAAGAGGTCGACGATCGTCCTTCACACGGACGAAAGAGGGAGTGCTCAAAAAGCGGCTCCCACACCAAGGAGGGGCCCCGTGAATCATCGCGGTGCCCCCTATCAAACGGTTATCTTACCAGTCTGCGTGACACAAAATCATCCAGCATATGTATCCAACAACAATGTTCGCAGACCCACGAACACGAACGTGGTACCGTGACACCGCCGTGATGAGTACGTGTCCTTCCTTCAGTGGACCCCCGCCTCTCCCAATTGATAAACCAATCACAGCAGTGTGTCGCAACAACCGTCAAGAACGCCGCAGCGTTATTGCCGCTCTTTGTTGTGGTTACGGTTTCCTTGGAGTACTATATGGGATGACTAACATTGTCGTCCTTGAGTTTGGTTGCCGTAGCTGTTGTCGTTGCTACCGTGTGGCTGTCTGTATAAGCGCCAGCCCGTCTATCGTTGATGTTCTTATTCTTATTGTTGTCAGCTGTGGTCCCTAACCGTTTAGATCCAATGCCTGGCCACTCTGGCTGGCGATGACTGTTGAACAATGATACTGATGTATTATTGCTTGATAGGCGTGCCCCGCCTCGGCCGCTGCCTCCGTCATACTATCTAGTCCTATGGCTGGCACAACGAGGTTGCATTCTTGGTTGAGCCTAGGCACTGCGGAGAAAATCAAGCTAGTTGTAATGCCCCTTGCTCCGACTGGCCGTTAGAGTAAAGTGTTCCTCTGTAGCACTACTGTAAACCGTTTTTTCTGCTCTCAGAGGGATACATACAATGGGTGTGTCGGATGACTTTTTCGTGCACCGTTGGATGAAACTTTTGGTGAAGTGTTTTGGTTCAAGAAATGATCTTGACGATGTACATCGTGAAAAACCAAGACCTGATGTATGTACCATGACTCTTGCCTGATTTTGCTGCCTACACCGCAATATGTTCGTGTTGAGCCAAAGTCTGTAGGGTTTGTATTGAGCCAAAGTCATTGTAGGAGAAAAAGCGTCCTGACATTTTGAGCCGGTACGAGCGTGTCTCTTGAAAACGTTCTTGGTCATCATATTAGCGGCTCGTGAGCCCTTTGATACATGTTATAAGGAGTACGCGACAGTGAAAATGGTTGACTTTGGTCTGAGATAGGTTTGTTTGGCCTTCTGCCTCGTAGTGCCTCCTCTTCGAAGCCATCGACCATGGGAGGCGGGTCTTAGGATGTCCTCCAGTAGTGGGTGGCGTTCGTACTTGTTGTTACTCGCTCGGGCTCGGAAAGTATTTCTCGCTCTGTGAGGGACAACAAAAAAAGTATTCCGGCACACAGCTAAGATGTATGTGTTGAAGGGATATGGTTTTCGTGTACCCTTTGGGTACGGGACGTTGTCTGTATAGCCTTGTGTGTGCAGTACTTCTCGTTGAAGCTGTTGGTGGTGGTGGTGTCGTTTGGTGCCGAGTGTTGGATTTGAGAATGAGGACATGTCCTCGCGCGGCCCTGTCCGTTTTCGGGATGAGCTTCGGCGATCGATCGATGTAGTCTGCGCAACGTGCGCTGCATACTTTCGATGTTTCAGTAGGGGTTACATAGGAGTTCTTTCTTCAAGTATATTATACTCTAGTGCTCCAGCGCGTGTGCGACTCACGAATTGATGGCTTTCCACCGCAATCCGCAACGACGAAGGAGGAGGAGCGGGTTCACTCCAGCGAGAGTGAATGGAGCCTCAAACTGCTACTAATTGAGTAGTTCGACAATACAACGTGTCGATCGGCTAAACTGGGGAACGAGTGCAATACCTATGAGGTACGAACACCCGAGGTATCCACAACACCAACCGCAGACCGGATGTCGCGGCTAGGGCGGGCGCTCCACCCACGCGAGGTCGCTTCAATTAACTGTTGTCCTAATCTCCCTGGTCGCTGAAAGTGAATTGTTCTTGAGAACAGCTAGGGTCGGAACGAGTGAACCGTCGTCGCGTCCTAGAAAGTGGAACTGCGGAGTCGAGAGAGGCAGCGCAGATCGCAGAGGAAGACATGATCTCCTGGTGCACGACCACGGATCAGAGAGCGCTGTTCACATGGAAGGAGGCTACTGTAGCGCAGGGTCTATAGCAATCACGCTATAATTTTCTGATTTTCACTCCTGTGTCGCCATGTCATCTGTCGTGTTGCCCTCGTGGTCATTCTTTTTCGCTTCTCTCACTCATCTCGCTCCTATTTCATCATGTCCAAGAGCCGCCACGTGTGATAAGAAACAGTCATGTACAGCACAGCTTGAAAAGATGATGCGAGTTTACAGGAAAGATGGATGAGCGTTTACGTACTCTCCCTCCGCTGTTGTTTTCGCAAAAAAAAACGTTCCGATCTCTGCCCAATACCCCCGTGGTCACAGGCTAATTTACCCTGTACTCGCGATGTTTGGGGTGCAAATCATGGTGAACAACAGGTCTCCTACCACCCACAACGAAAGCAACAGAGACTTGCAACCTGGAACGAGTCCTCCAGGTACAACACAACGCCTTCAACCTGTGGCCGCACGCCCTCCACGATCATATCCCGTGAGTTCTGCTATCCGTCTGAACAGACCCATCAGTCCACAACACGTCGTCAAAGGTGCAAAATCATTCGGGATCGGCAGCAACTCTGACGGTGCCGGTGAAGCCACAAAAAAACAAAAACGGCAATCTCATTCCTGAACACTTACAAAAATTATTCTTCAAGTAGTGCAGGAAGGAGAATTATTATTGCTGATTTCCACCTCGTCAAAATCCCTACCGCCCTCCCACCACCGGCAACCCATGGAAGAGTGTATCTTAACCCTGTACACAACATTTACCTCGTGTAATCATCATGGCAAACAACACGAAAGATGGAAATTTACATGATATAGATGAGAGACAGTCTCTTTCGCACTTTCACACAAACGAAGGGCGTGCGCGCATCGTCTCGAAGGAGTGGCACCACTGGTGGCCACACCCCGAATACGCCACTGTCGTTGACGATGGCGGAATGCGAAACGCCACTATGACTGTTGACAATTGGCCAATCAACAATGCAGGGAAACCACGCCGTCGGCAAATAAATACCACCGCTCCCAACGTCTTCAATGCCGGGTGCGTGACCCGAAAATGACTTCGTAGTAGGGGAGCGAGGCTTCAAAGGCTTCAACCACCCGTGTCAAACTTCACACACAGCAGGCTGGGTTTGAGCTTGGACGAGGAGCGCAACACCGTCGTCAACCTCGTCAACCTTGTCAACCTCGTCAACCTCGTCAACCTCCCCCGCCGAACGCTTGTGCAAAGTTGACCCCGTGGTCGTCCTGCGGGAACAACTCCTTCGCCCACTGAGACCTCGAACCGACGCCCGTGTGATAGTCCGCTCGCATCCGCACGAACCCCACCAGTTCCTGGTTGCCAGATGGAAGAAAAGTTATGTAGTTGATCACGACGATGGACACTTTTAGTTCTCTCTGCCAGCCTCGCCTTGGATATCGGTCACTGCTTTTCATGCGTGTTGGAGATCATCGTCGTCGTCGTCGTGTCTGATGCAGTTGGTTAACGCCAATATTGGAAACTAACTACATGCCAACCTGTCCCACGGTACCTCCAGTAAACCCACAACTCCTTTACGCCGACACACATGACGATTGGTGTTGCATCAACTGCCCTATATCAATGGTACTACATGCACATGCAAAAGGAGAGGGGCATGTATGCCGTGGCGCAAGTTTATGATAACTATTGATGGAAGAGGGGAGCTAGCTCCTCGCATCCCATAGCCATAGCCGATACCGCGTCGAGGAAGGCTAGGTAGAACGGACCTAGTCAAGGGGCTGTGACACCGCTGCAACAGAGAAAGGTTTCTATTCTTCGTACGGTTGCGGCTGAATTAAGAATCTCCGACCTTATTGAGAAATATTTGCCATCCCAATGAAAACGAAGGGGCCGGGATCGGCATTGTGAGATAGCATCGCATGTTCCTGCTGATCCCACTTGACGCATGTCATGCTATGTTTCATCCCGCACCAAAGCCACACACACCCCCGGTCAGGCGATGGGGGCAAAGTACATGTGGGTCCCACACAAGGGCAGGAAATCTGAGCTCTGGAGAAGCGTGTGGTACAGAAGCAGCTGGAGCAGGGAAGAGTCATGAGCAGAAGGCCTAATGGCACCCAGCCCGCTAGAGTAGAGAGCCCGAAAACAACAATAGAGGCAACGACCACGGACAACAAAAGACTCAAGAGGAGATGCTGACGACGACACAGCACGTACCTCCTTGCCCATTTCCGCTAGCCTTCCCTGCTCCATGAGCGACAGCAGGTTTTCCGGTGGCACGACGTAGAGGTTGGCAATCTCCCGCAGCTGCTCCGCCGCCGAGGTTACCCCCTCGCACCCAAACCTCCCCAACACCTCCTGTGTGCGAAGGAGTGAGTTCACGCCAGCACAGTCAGTAGAGAGTGAGTGAGAGTGAATAGAACACAAGTATAGAGTGAGTGAAAGTGTGCAGTAAATGAGTGAGTGAGTGAGAGGGTGCGTGAGAGCACACTACGGGAGTGAATTTAGAAAGAATGCGAGAGCATAGCAAACAAATAGGAAGCCTGAGTGTGAGCACAGCGGAGCAGTGAGCAGAGAGTGAGTGAGTGCAGAGCAAACGGACGAGTAAGGAGGGAGGGAGTGCACCGCAAAAGAGCAGGAAGTGTAGCAGAGCCGAGCAGTGAGTAGAGAACGTGTGAGTGCAAAGCAAATGAATAGGTAGGTAGGGAGGGAGGGAGGGAGGGAGGGAGGGAGGGAGGGAAGGAGCGGGCGAGTGAGTGATTAAGTGAGTGAGTGAGTGCACGACAGGACAGTGAGGCTAGAGTGGGTGAGCGCACAGCAGAGCAGCGAGTAGAGAGCGCACAGCAGAGCAGTGAGCAGAGAGCGCACGAACGCACAGCAGAGCAGCGAAAGGGGCGTATGAACAAATCAACAGCAGGCAAGTGAGAAGAGAGTGCATGGGCACATAGAAGAGCAGTGGGTGCACGCATAGACAAGCAGGAAGGAAGAATAGCGGGGTGGCGGCTTGGGATGGATGCGGTCGGCCAGAGGCTACCAGAGCGAAACAGAAAAACAAAAAGCGAGGGCGAAACAGCAGGAACACACGCGGCACGCACATCCATTTTCCGATGAAGTGACTCGATGACAAAAGTCGAAAATTGTATTCTCCCTCTCCCTCTAACAGAGCACCACACACCATTCACATACTGCTGGTCGGAAAAAGAGTGACCTCGTTGGACATTTCAAACCTAGCGGAAGCAGCCATTATCTCCATCGTCAAGAAGTACCGTCGTCAAGCAGAGGGGAACTACGGGATCGGAAGATGTACAGGGGAGGCAAAGAACAAACAATGCGCATGACACGGCCACCATAGCTTGCATCCCACGCTCTTTCTGGACGTCATATCAATACGTTACCGTCGCCTCCCGCCCGGCCCATCACTCAAACATGGTATGGCCGCTCCTGTAAAACGCGCATCGCATGCAAATACCCCGTAGGTGCCGAAAGCCATCATGAAGCCAGTCGATTTGCCGTCGCTTTCGAATGGAACACAGCAGTCAACTCCGTCGCGTGTGTTGAATCACCGACGAGATAACCATTAGCAATTGTGGCGGTGTTGAAGAGAAGAAAGAATAAATCACACACAAACGTGCAACTTACGCGAAATTTCATCATTAAATGGTAATCACACCAATCTGCTGGATCGATGAGCAGACAGATAGAACCACACAGGACACCAGCAGTGTTGTCTAGCCATGCAGCGTACAGAGGCCCGCAGCAAAAGACACTCGGCCGTTGCCTCCCTATCGTATCGTATGGTGTTTACCTGAAGGCGGTTGACGTCGTTCGCCAAAATAAAAGCACCAATCACGTTGACCTTCGTCTTCTTTAGGTGCTCCACGAACAACTCGTGAACCTGCCGAAGGGCGGGGGGTGGAGTAGGCGGAGGAGGAGGTCATCGTCATCGCTAGCGAGGAGCATGTTGCCACAAGACACTACCCGACAAAGGCCGAGACGCCGAATGGCACGATGCGCTAGCGAGGCAGCGAACGATGTTGCATCAAGATCTGTGAGGTCTTTTATCGGCAGGCGAGCCACCGCTTGCGCATGTTGGGGTGCCGCGCTTTCTTCCGCCATGTTTCCGATCTTCTCCGGATTAGGTTCAGATTGTTAAGGATTGTGATACCAAGCAGGCAGGAATGTGCCCACCTACGGAAGGCACTTGATCAATGAAATCCGCACATTCAAAGACAAAACCCACTCGAACAATAAGCCACAAGGAGAAACCTACTGCTCCCACGCGCCAAGCATTCACAGGAGTAACGAAAAAATGCGCCGCTAAGAACAGGCAAGTAGAGTTAGCTGCCACACGATAACGCAACATCGTGCACGCAAACCGTAGAAAAGCTTCAGAGGCTTCAGGTTACGGGAGAGGCTATTAGCTTCCCCGTCCTCCGCTGCGGGTGGTACGAGGTGATTGCCCAAGTAGGGCGTGAATTACCCCTACCAAGTGCAACGTGAGCAAGACAGGCGAAAATCTGTCGAGGGTAGGGTAGGGTAGCGTAGGGTTTGGGACGTGTGTGGTAGAGGACCCAGAGATTCGACTGTCATTGAGAATGTCAACCTCGGCAAAAATCAAGCTACCAAACCGAGCTCCACCAGCGTTTCGAGTTCCCCACTCACCTTACCCCTACCCTCCACAGGCTGAAGCCACAGCCTCGGCAAAGCTAGCTAGCCCTTCCCAACAGCGCTACATGTATCAACAGAAGAACAACTCACCCGGAGTCCGACGCTCTCCCAGAGCATGCGGAGGTCAACTCTTTGGTCCACCTCCTTGAGACACTCTACGAAGACGCTGTGTTGCTCTTCCAGCACCGAGGACACCGCCTGAACGGTAACGGTAACGGTAACGGTAACGGTAACGGTGGTCATGGAGAGAAGGCGGCAAAAAATTACAAGCATCAGAGCGGGGAGAAAAGAGGAGTGGAGGGAGACCTTTTTCCAGTCGCAGAACGTAGAAACTGGGCTCGAACCAATGTCGGCACCTTGTAGCACAACGTACCAGGGACAGCGCACTCAACATCGTATCGTATGTAGGCATCACTACGGGAGTATAAGGACCCCCATGGTGTTTTCGTTTTGACGCTCTTCGCGGTGGTGTCCTCGTTGAGGCAATAGTAGAAAGAACTCCAACAAAACAAAACCGAGGCCTGAAAACCACGGCCATCTGTAGCACGCTAGGAAACGTCAACAGCGAGCAAAAGCACACAGTTGTTGTTGTTGTTGTTGTTTTTCTTCACATTAACTCGTGTCAGTTGCTAATCCCAAAATCTAGCAAAGACTCGGTCCGTGATCACAAAAATGCTAGAGCCATCAGAAGATCTGAAGAACACACAAACTATTAGCAAGGAAAGGGTACGCAAGCCCGAGGAGGTACACCTGCAATCCCTGCAGCACGTTTGCGTGCTCACAACCGAACTACACGCCCACACACTACAAATCGACTACAGCAGCAGCATCACCCCCCTTGTCCCGCATTTAACCAAAATGCTCGACTACAGCGTACTGCTGTCTGTACAACAATAACACCATGGTGCATGGTACACAAGCTCGGGGCATGGAGCTGCTGTCTGAAGTGCTGTCAGAATGAGCTCGTGGACATACAATAAAGAAGAACGCCCAACCAAAGCCATCATTGCAATTGACAATCACCCGAATCATCCAGATCATCTGTGTTAGGCACAGCAGTGTAAACATCGACACTGACTAGGAATCGTTCCACATTGAAGGGGTCTTCCACGATGCAGGTACAAAATTAAGGCACCCGGGTTATCCGCGCCATCTCTGCCGCGTCTCTCTACAAAACCAGCGACGTCATCACACACACCCAACACCTGTATTCAGGAAAACAATCGGAAAAATGATTGACAATACAAGAGATGTTTGTCCGTGCGCCACGGTTCNTCGTGGACATACAATAAAGAAGAACGCCCAACCAAAGCCATCATTGCAATTGACAATCACCCGAATCATCCAGATCATCTGTGTTAGGCACAGCAGTGTAAACATCGACACTGACTAGGAATCGTTCCACATTGAAGGGGTCTTCCACGATGCAGGTACACAATTAAGGCACCCGGGTTATCCGCGCCATCTCTGCCGCGTCTCTCTACAAAACCAGCGACGTCATCACACACACCCAACACCTGTATTCAGGAAAACAATCGGAAAAATGATTGACAATACAAGAGATGTTTGTCCGTGCGCCACGGTTCGATGCCGTCCGCCTGCTCCGGTTCCGCTGCTCCGGTTCCGCTGCTCCGGTGCCGCTGTGGCCAGTCCTAGCACGACCAAACTCGACCCGCTCCGCTTCGTACACGCTTTCGTTGCTGTCCTTCCCAGTCGGTTCCTCGCTTTCTCCCTCGTACCTTAGGGTTCTCGGTCGGAAGATTCTCGCGCCGAAGGGTCAACCAGCCCAATCAGCTCGTCACCACCTGTCCCCTCCTCCTTTGATGGCAAAACCAGGTTACTAAGACAGTACAGCTCCCTCTAGCAAACCTAGGGCCGTGTGCATAGTGCCCGTCCACCTTTCTAATGACGTCTGCCTCCGCGCACAAAGATGAGATGGGCATTGCTGCCTACACCGACGGCCTGGGGGCCCGCGCATCTGCACCTTTGGACCTGACGCACCAGTGCCGACCCAACTCCACCACTACGCACGCCTCGCGGCGGGTGCGCCGCAGCAAGAAGGTATCGGTCCCCTGAGGGTGAGTCTAGCCCTGCTCGCAAGAAAGACCCCCCACCTCGCTATGGGTCATGCCTACGCAAAACCTTGCCGAGGCAGCGAGGGGAAGAAAGGAAGTGCATGGGCTTGGGATGACGCAAAAAAACAATCTGAACAGCTAAGGCAACAACACGTGTCAACACCAACAACAGCAAACCTTGACGGTCCTGGTGGCCTCGATCGCGGCGCTCTCCTCCTTGGGGCAGTAGTCGCTCTTGCTAGACCTGAGAGACATCTGCTTCTCCGCGTACAGGATGAGCAGCTTCATCGCGTCCTCCAGCACTCTCACCGTCCACGCCTACGTCATACGCACAGAGTTGCAATTGTCAATTGGAATTTTGCAGCGGCACTCGTTGCAGTAGCATTCTGAGCAGCAACATCTCTAGCAGCCGCACTTTCAGCAACAGCAGCAGCAACAGCAACAGCAGGAGCAGGAGCAGGAGCAGGAGCAGGAGCAGGAGCAGGAGCAGGAGCAAAAAACGGCAGCAGTGGTCGAGTGGCAGAGGTTGTGAGCATCGTGGTCGTGTGGCGGATACCGCAGTCTTGACGTCAAACAAGATCATGTTCACGATACGACTGCTGCTCTGACTTCTCAAAATTAACCAGCACCTCGATATACTCTTGCCGCCGCAAAAATATGAAGAAGAAACCCCGATTGTGTGGACGAGCTTGTCGAGAGGGGTCAACGATGGCCAACAACAAGCAGCCCGATTCCCGTTGAGACGACGAAGGCGTATTGAGATGTCGGGCTCGATCGACCAAGGGCCAAAACAGCCCAAAACAGGCAGCGTACCCACACCCACAAACACATTTCGATATGTGTCAGAACGAACGGCAGGAGGTAGATGACGGCATGATTAAATCGAAAATTAAACGACAAAAGACTGTCGTAGATGACAGGGTCGGCGAATGCGGACGCCATCGGGAAATGGAACGAAAAAACAAACCTCACAATCACGCCTCACAGCAGTAGCGCACTAGCTGTGTGGCTGTCATCCCTCCATGGAGGATGACTGATGTCGTATCTCCTTGTTATCGCTGTACTTGCCCATAACAAACACACACGCACCATCAGGGCATTCAAACGATAGAGGTATGCATACCTACACGTAAACACCATCAACACCGACAACGAAAGCGTCTCCTGACTAAACTAAGAAATGTACTCACGTCTACCCTGTGCAGGAGGCTCTTCTTGGTCTCGCTGGCGATCGTGCGGAGGGTTGGCGTTTCCTCCATTCCCTTCGCCACAACCTCTCGGTGGTGCTCCTCCAAACCCGCCGCCGCCTTCGACGCCGCCTTCACCGCCTCGTAGAACTCCTGCCGGGTTTTTTCCGTTGCCGGCATTTTCGTTGCGGTCCGATTTGGGGTTGAGAGCTGGTTCGGGGAACCAACCGGCTTGGGTGCTGCTAGTTGAATCAGGGATCGGCTATGCTAGTTGTCTTCTCCCACAACGAAGCACATGGCAGACGAATACAACAACGTGCATCACTAAACATTACTATAACACACAGAATGGAATCGAAAGTGCATGTACTAGCACTGATCTGTTCCACGTATCAAGCTGCGTAGTTTCATACCGTACGCCACACGCGCGTTCGTTCGTTCACCGTCCTCATAACAAGAACTCTTTGTCATAACCATTGCACATCAACTTGTGTTTGCTGTGTCCAGTGTTGCAACAAAGACGCCTAACTCGCCGAGGTGCACCGTCGTGGTAAACAAGAGAGGTGCGTTGAAGTCGGTGTGTGTTCATTCGATCACGATGATGACCTTCGACAGCAAACTGTGCTCGGGCAAGGTCGGTTTGGGCCGCTGCCTCAACCTCCCGAACTCCAGGCATTGACCGATCGGTTGGCTATTTCGGGGGACCCGCACGACGAGACCCACACTTCCTCGTGCACAATCCGATCCGTACCGAACCGTACCGAACTGTCAGTCATCGCTGTTGTATATGGACCCGAGCGGAGGTGACAAGTCCCCAGTAAACGAAACTACCTTGAGAAACAACATCGATCGGCGCCGCTTCAACACCATCGCCGCTAAACCGCCACCAGCTCCACTCACTCTAGGCGGGAGCTGCCCCGCCCCGCCTGTCATCTCCCTGAGCGCCGCGCTGGCCGCGTTGGCCGCAGGCTTGGGCAAAAGGTTGTTCGCGCACCTCAGGGCCGGCGTGAGCAGGTGATCGGCGAGGTAGCGGCACACCACTTGGAAGAACTCGCATACCTGTACAGTACAGCCGTCATCGTCGTTAGGTCGTGTCACGCCGTGCCATGCGATCATATGCTCGGTCAACAACTCTTCGAAATATCTGGGGCGAGAATGATGGCTATTGGTGGACGGACACCCCACTCTGTCTGGGACTTGCGTGTGAAACGAGGTAGGTCTTCCGCTGGCAAACACGTTGGGCATCTCTGCGAAATGTGATTCATTCAATTCTTGGAAGCAATGATGTTGTTTAACCTTTCGCCTCTCCTTCGACGCCCCTCTCTTTCCATCTCTCAGTCTCTGTCTCTAGGCATCTGAATTCTTGTTCTACCTTGGACTCGTCAGTTTGCGATGCTTCGTGAGCGCGGCGTGTTTAAAAACAGCAGCAACAAAAACGACACTATCAACAATATCAGCGGCAACAAAAACACTTGCCTTCTGCTCCCGCTCCTCCTCTTCCACGATGATGGTTCGGCAGCGACGGATGGTTTCGGAGCTGAACGAGAATACGCCTCCCCAGGCGGACGGCCGTAACGGTCCGGATAGCACCTGGAGGTAGGAGCCGATCTGCGCAAAAAACAAGCACATGCACACGACAAGGTCGACAAAAAACAGACATGCAACCACATGCAGGCGAACGTCAAGAATAAATATATCGAAAGCAGCAAAACATAGCACATGTGTGAAAAAAACACCTGACATCCACCGTAACGACGCATCAAATAAAAACCAAACACAAAACAAAATAAAGGAGACCACAAAAGACCCGAAGTCACCACTGATCGGCCAACGCATTTGGCAGCGATTAGTGCACAGATGTGCTCCACTCCCCCATCAATGGAGATTTCATCAACAACGACTGGAGCCAGAAAAGTCTTTCGAGCCCTACAGGTATGAATCTCTTCCGTCAATCCCCTACTCCAACGCCTCCCTGAAGACCCATCAACCCCATGAACTTGTCGACACCGAGAAACACGTAATACATCACACATACACACCATCCCTCATGGCCTCGTCTTCGTGAACGGCATGGGAATGCCACCAGCCACACGTAACCCCCCTCCCTCCGAAAATACTAGATGATATAGCGCCCCCTCCCCGCCCCTGACCTTGTCATCTCTAACGGCAGGAAACAGCTCCAGCCCCACCGCAACCGCCTGGCCCGCCGCTGCACGGTAGTGTAGCATCCCCTCCCACACCGTCTCCGACGTGCCCAGCAAGCTCTCCAGGAGGTGCCGTCTCTCCTTAACGGCGTAGCTCACGCGGTGATCGAAGAACATGTGCTTGGCCTGGCCCAATTGTTATTGTTTTTCACAGACAGGATAGGATAGGATAGGATAGGATAGGATAGGATAGGATAGGAAAGGAAAGGGTAGGATAGGACAGGATCGGATAGGATAGGATCGGATCGGATAGGGCAGGATAGGACAGGATGGGATAGGATAGGACAGGATAGGACATGACGGGATAGGACATGATGTGATAGGACATGATGGGATAGGATAAGATGTGAGACAAAACACATGAACGAAACCTAACAACAAAACAGAGACAAAGGTCCACCAAACGGTATTACAGCAGATACTAGAATCCCTGACGGATATTCCCACTTTTGCTACGGTTGGTTTACCCAGGCCGTTGCTGCAATTTTGCGGTCACCGAGGCGAGAACAGCATCAACAGCATCTACATCACCCGCAACCGACCACCATCGACTGCCAACCAGGGGCGACATGGGCTGCCAACCAGGAGGCAAGAGAAAAAGACACCATCGCAAAAAGCAAAGGTAACATGGTACCATAGCTCGAAAGTGATGTCACACTGTAATCATTCCTAGATGACCCATCCAAGAAAAGTGAAAATGTTTGAACAAAAACACCAAACCGACTCTCAAACCCACCTGTTCGTCCAAATAAGCGCGCAGCGCGGCCATCTGGCGAGATGTCTCCCCCTCCCCCTCCCCTTCCCCTTCCGGACCCGCGGACCCCCCACCCCCGCCGTCTTCCTCTCCTCTTGCCCTCCTTGCGACAGCGTCTGAACCTTGACTGTCTTCGTCGGAGTCGCTACCGTTGTCGTTGTCCTTGTCGTCGTCGTCTGGGTCGACCGCATCGCCTGCGCGGATGAAGTCGTGCTCCTGAATTGCACAACAAGAATCGAAACCACCAAAAAACTACCGCAGTTAGCACCTCGTCGAAGCTGTTTACACATCAACGCGAGAGAAGTTATGCATCACCATGGTACCTCTCTCTCTCTCTCTCTCTCTCTCTCTCTCTCTCTCTC
>CACKRE030003609.1:85390-114690 GCA_902602495.3 Ectocarpus sp. CCAP 1310/34
TCTCTCTCTCTCTCTCTTTCTCTCTCTCTCTCTCTCTCTCTTCTCTCTCTGTGTGTGTCTGTGTCTCTTGCATATATAAGCAATACGCGGACGCTGAAAAAAAAAAGCGAGCAGACAACAAAACACAAGCGACTCGACAGCGCGTGCCTTGAGCATCCCGAACAAAGCCGCGGTCTGCTGCTCGACGGTGCAGAGACAGTTGAGGTAGTCCGCCAGGGGCAACGGCTCCATGGGTGCTTGCGGCGACAGCACCTGCTCCACTCGCGCCTGCACGAAACAACATGCGCGAAGAAGAACAAGAACAAAAGAATGATGCATTTATCCAACATCGCGTCTCACGCTCAGAACCAGCAGGACGTAGCGACAGCACCTGCCCTCACATGCGTGCCTGCACCAGTGCTTGGACGAAACCGCACGAACTACTCTCCCGCTCGACGAGGCACTCATCCAACCGAACACACAACGAGCCATGAACCCGACAACGTTTAACCAAGCTCAAGCCTCGAAACGCAAGCAGACAGCCTCGAATTGGAGTGTACCTGAACGCCGTACACGGGGTCGTTTAGGATCCTTGACAGCAGCAGACGGGTGACCTTCGCGACAAGTGGCGGCGGGAAAACCTGACCAATCACCGCGAACTGGTTCTGGCAGACCGTCACTACGCGGCGGAACAGGCCCGAGAGGGAGCCCTCGGAGGCCGTCGATCGGCCGACATCTCCCCGCTGTAGCTCCTGCGCGGGAAAAGGGCAACGGGGGGTGAGGAGCCGCCGAAAATGAGCCGCCTACACGTGCGACCGCCTTGCTCCACATCCAGCAGTATCGTAGGCCCAATGCTGAATACATTGCGTGTTCATCGGCAAGTTTTCCCCGCGGCCTGCCCTCCTCTCTTTTGCATTATCTCTCCTCTGGCCTCTCTCTCTCCCTCTCTCTCTCACTCTCTCTCTCTCTCACTCTGTCTGTCTGTCTGTCTGTCTGTCTGTCTGTCTGTCTGTCTGTCTGTCTGTCTGTCTGTCTGTCTGTCTGTCTGTCTGTCTCTGTGTGTGTCTCTCTCTCTCTGTCTCTCTGTCTCTCTGTCTCTGTCTCTGTCTCTGTCTCTGTCTCTGTCTCTGTCTCTGTCTCTGTCTCTGTCTCTGTCTCTGTCTCTGTCTCTCTCTCTCTCTCTCTCTCTCTCGGCCTACTTCTCTATTAACACGCTTGACACGCAGGAGTCGCTTTCGAAGCGGCGGGTGAATGCCCGCCGGAAAAGAAAAAAAAATGTTTTCTTCCACTGCTGGCAAAAATGCAGAGCCTCTCTGCTGCTGCTGCTGCTGCTGCTGCTGCTACCATTGCTTGCACGCAGCCTCTGCATATGGTGCATATCGACATATATACATCAAACACACATATAGTAGGAGAGTAGGTACCTGCGTGACGACGAAGAAGACGAAGCGGCTCTGCAGATGATCCCCCTCGTTGAGCGCGAACAGTATGTCGGAGCACTCCCTCATCAAGGCCACCTCAGGCGGAGACCTTCCCGCGGCGCGCTCGAACAGGTCCAGCAGCTCTTGCTCCAAGAAGTCGCTGTAGGCCTGTGGTGTTGTTGGGAAGGGGGTGTACGAGCTGGCGTCACCATTACTCTTCCACAGCAACGCAACAGCAGGTTACGGTTCGCGGCAAGGCCCAGCAGCGGCCGCCACACCGGCAGTGCAAGAGTACCGCCGAAACAAGCATCGAGATGTTAAATAGCAACAGTAACACAACAACGACGGCAGCGACACAGACCTGCAAGTTTTTCGCCGCCTTGTCGAGCTCCTTGGACTCCAGCTCGTGCGTGATGCTCTTTAGCTTCGCCAACACCTGCATCCGGGAAACAAGGACACCCGAACGACCGACAACCACGGACAAATGACAGAAACCAAGAGAACGCACGTCCAGATCATCATCGTGAGCCCCACAATAGAGACGCGTAGCAGAGACGAAGATGTTTCATGCGTGTTCGATAATAATCGATAATAATATTACAGCCCCATTTTTGGCCTGGCGGAGAATAGAGCACCGAAATATACAGACTACTACCCCATCGAAATGTTTCATATCCCACTCCCCACGGAAGCGACAGCCTCATGTGGTCGTGGTTCTGCCAGAGGAAACTAGAAATTTGTGACTACTATATGAACTACTCTTCGGTCCGGCCATGAAACAGCCCACGGCCGGGAGAGACGGGGTTGTCCAAAATATAATACACTTCACAAAAAATATTGATACACAATACCTTACATCCCACCACCGTAGGCCTCAATCTCTCGCACAAACCAGCCACATCCCTCAAAAATACCACAGGTAGCGTACTCATCTCTAGGACGTCGACCTTCGTCCAAGACGCTTTCGGAGAGGCACGAATTTTTTCGTACGCTCGTGAGTGCTTTCACGTGCGAAAAAATCTTCCCCACAAACCGACTAACAAACACATCCACGTTGTCCCTGCTTTTGCCTCCCATATCCCCATCCTCTACCCCGCCGACCGCCGCCGCCGCCCGGGCGCTCCAAAACCCCTACGCGCTAAGCCCTGGCTTCGAAGAGACGCGAGGAATGGTCCACTGGCAGCGACACACACATGCAGTCTAGAAACAAGATGAGTATTTCATTGTTTCTCGCCAAGCCCTCCAGAAGCGGCGGGAAAAAGCAAACCATTTCTTACCGTCGCGGCTTCTGGTCTTCTGTCTTCGTCGCAGAACACGGGGGGCAAGAGCTTCATGTACCGCACCACGGTGTCCTGATCCTCGGAAAATCCCTCCGGAAGGCCTTCGAAAACCTGCAATGCCGGAGTGCTTCTCCTCTTGACTCTCTGTTGCTGTTGGTGTTGCTGCAGTCTTGACGCCAAGTTATTGTCATTTCTTTCTCCGATCTCTACCCGTTGCCTCTACATACTCCATGACCATCGGCAAACAGGCGTATGGCAAAACCGAGCGGACAACTCTACATTCACAGGAAAGCTATCCAACCGATTGACAGGCACATCCTACCCCGCAGAGTACAGTGAAAACTGTACACCTCTGAACGTTCACTTCTTTCCCCTTTTCTCGCTCGAGGTCATGCTCTAGTCTCTGTCATTATCTCTGTCCTTGTCGCTCTCTATCTCTATCTCTGTCTCTTTCGTCATCTCGTTCTCTAAATCTGTATCTGTGTTCACGTCCCCGGGAATATGTGCGCTTGAGCAGCCGCAGCAAAACAATTATTTCGGCAAACCGCACCTTGAAGAACTCTAGGAGATCCATAGCCTCCGCCGCCCTCGCCCGCTGCCCCTCCATCTTCGACAGCCGGTCGCCGATGCGAACGGCCTTGTGGGCCGTCTCGCGAAACCTGTGCTCCACCCCTTCCAAAGAATCTTGTACCTGCACGTTGGAGACCGAGATTTGGAAATCGATGCAATTATGTGGTACAGACACAGACGATGATGCTTCGATGCTTTCTGGTAACGGTATTGTCATGACTGCGGTCATGGCACCGACTGCGAAATAGCTATGTGTGATTGCAGCACGGTGGCAGGAAATCATGGTGACCGCAACAAATAGTCTTGTGACTATCAAGCATGCCGTGGGTGGCTGGGCCAGTATAGACGACAGGAGCGGTCATGCTTTATACGAACCCCTCTGCAATTGCACACATCCGGATCGATTTGCGTCTCACTGGAGCGGGAGGGAGCTTCAGTTGGGTGTGAAAGCATCACTTTCGTTCCCAAGGAGGAAAACATACTTATAACAATGAATTATCCCATCATACCAGAAAGAGACGTATTCTCTTTGGGGCCATTTCTCCTAGAAGTTGCAGGATGGGGTGTCATATCCTCAAGGGGTACAGGAATCTCTCGCGGGCAGGAAGGGGCCACAGTAAACACATCCAACCAAATGGAAATATCAAATAAATCCACACCCAGGACACACAACGAACCTTGTTCAGCCTGGTGGCGTGGGATGTCAATCCCTGTCGGTAGTCCTCCTCGATCGCCCCTGTCTCCCCCGCCATCGCCAGCCTCTTCCTCTCTCCCTCAACCCCCATCTCCTAAAACTCACAAAAGGACGAAACATGGTTGGTGGAAAGGCTTTCATGAAACATGCGGACGGGCCAAACGAGCTCACATCAACCGAGAGGAGCAAAGACTGCACGAAAGCGAAGAGGGGTGTCACCTGCAACAGGTTACTGGTGGTGGTGAAGAGCTTCTTGAGGGCGTGAGGGTCCAAAGCTACAATACCGTCGCCGGAGTCCTCGATGTACGGAGCGGTCAAGATTTCCACCAGCTTGGCGCGGTCAAACTTATCGGGGTCGCTATCCTGTGAACAGGTTGGTTGGTTCCGGCGATGAAAGCGCGGCACAACACACAGTAACGGCGAAAGCAGCAACAGCAGCATACAACAACAGTTGACAACGAAATGACGAAGCCGACGACGAACAGAACAACAGAAAAAATGACGTGACACACCCATGCATCAAGATTTGCGCACGAAGGGGGGAGTAAGGTGAAAGTCTGGCAGGCAACCGATATGTCGCCCCCGCCATTGCTCTCTGTGTCCTTCGTTTTCTCCACACGCAAAGGGCACCCAGCAGCAGCAGCAGCAGCAGCAGGATTACTTACATCTTCGGCCGCTCGGACGGAGTACTAAACGTCTTCCTACCACGCATCGTTGTGTTTCCTTGCTATCAAAGTGGCTTTCGACAGCAGCAGGTTGCTGTGTGTTCCTATGCATGTATACACACGTTGATCATGGAGGCGAAGGCACTGTCGAGCACGAGCTGCTTAGCCCTCCGGTCCAGACCGTCGCTGTCGTCCTGCCAGGGCCACACGACACGAGACGAGGCGAGAGAGCAGCACAACAGCAACGCGAGAACGGCGGGATGGATGCTTCCTGTCACCAAGCAAACCTACGACGAAAGGTTAACAAGAAGAGAGACAGAGACAGAGAGAGGACGGGGGGGGCAGGGGGGGGCGAGACGCTAATACCCTCTGGCATATGCATTCGCACATGCGTGTGAAGCACGAGGCAGTTATCGTTCAGGCTACTTGCACTTGTCACACAGCAGTACATCTGTAGCTCAGTATCTGCGACCGGACGAAAGAGCCTAAAATACCAAAACTGGATCGGCTAGGCTGAGTTCTTAGGTAGGGCAACGCGGCTGTCCTCGTTTTCCCGCACCTACCGGTGTCGCAACAATCTACGATAGCCTAACGAAGGACCGCAGGCTGTGCTCGGAATTGTTGGTGACTTGTATCGTGTTTTAGGTTGTGGTAAGCATCTTCGAGGGTGCGCATTGGGGGCTGCCGCATGAACACGTACCGCAGCACCTACCTACCCTGTGCAGGGACGGCGAAAGTGCGGACAAACGCTGTGGTGTATGGGAACCAGCGTCTTCGTGGTCTCCAACACTGCGAGAGTATCGTCGTAACTACTGGGCACCATTACAACACCAAAAGGATTCCAACAATAGAGCGTGCGTGTGCATCCAAAATGTCACCAGGGTTAATCTTTTGGGCGCAGTTGCACGGTCACAGAAGACGTCAGCACTGCTGGCAGCTCAACTTCTCGAACGAAGAACATCCGATTGTTCCGAGACCTGCTTTGCCGTCTCTCTGCATGCATGACCCGCAGCCTTTGTTCGACTAGGCAACGTATGTCTGCACTTGCATAGAAAGTTGGCGCCACGCCCGCTCACCTGCTCTTCATCCATTCCTTCCGGGATACTAATTTCCTGCAAGCGGCTTGTTGAAGGCTTCCCTCGACCAGCTGCTGTCCCTCTGCCACCTCCGGATGACCTTCTGATACTGCTGCTGCCGCTGCTGCTGCTGCTAGTCCCGAACGGTGACCTCGAGTGGGCTGCATCGCCCTGTCGAGACAACGGAGGCAACTTACCGCGGGTCTGCGATCCACGGATGCCCGACATGATGTCCTTCAAAGGCCCTGCTGTGCACACCCAACGGCTGTAGTGGTATCAACAAACGCGACGACAAGACCCAGCCATGCAGCAGCCCGAGCCAGCAGCAGCAGACACAGGGCGGCACGCGCGAGCGTCGTGTCCCCATGCAGCCTTAACATCATACTGCGGAGCCCCCTTGGTTGGTTTCGCCGCCAGCCTGAGCTTCCTCAAGCAAGTCCTTAGTGTCTCGGCCAGGGGTTGGTTGGCGTCGAAGTGGTGTCCTTCGAAACGAAAACACTGAATCTCCTCACGGCGAATGTCTATCCAGCTTGACGGCAATGTGACCTACCCCTCCCAGCGGAGGAATGGCGCTCCCACATCTGCACCTTCAGCGGCTCCTCACTCGCGTGGTACGGGCTGCGCTCTTCTCTCCCTTGTTCTCCTTGTTTCCCAAAAAGTAATGAATGAGATGTAGTGTGTGCCCCCTTGTGGTACAGCAGTAGTTGCCCTATGACCTCGNAGCGACGACCACGGACAAGGCAGCCGCCAAAGCCGCCGCGGACGGAGCCGCCGCTGGCTCCCGTATCGGCTGGGATGGTTTCTGGCATTACTCCAAGCAGAAGTCGAGGGCTGGAGGTCCGGAGCTGTCTGCTTTCAAATATTCGTTCGTTGGTCCTCTTGAGAGTGAGAAACCTCTCGGCGCGCAACCTGCGGCAGGTGCACCAGCACCAACAGCAGCAGCGGAGGCACCGGCTCCACCGCCGTCGGCAGGCAGCGGCGAGGGCGCAAGTGGCAACAGCACTACACAAGGAGCTGAGCAAGCGGGCGGCGGCGTAACACTGGCATCGTCGTCGTCGTCGTCACTACCAGCAGCAGTGTCTCCCACTCCGCCCGCCGAATCCTCAAATGCCGCCGCCGCTAGCGGTGAGGCAAGGAAGTCCGAGCCGCAAACATCATCACCGCTGCTGCTGTACGGTCCCGACGGGGACGGCAGGCTACCCTCGGGCAAATGGGCGGGTTACTTCATCGTCAACTACGGCCGAGGCGTCGAGGTCAAGGTGGAAGAGACTTTCGTCCTCGATTTCGGCTCCAGGTCCCCTCGAAGTCTTACTCCGCCACCGGCGGCGGCGGCACCAGTCGTAGCGGCAGCCACCGCGGGGGCTAATGCCACAAGTGCAGTTAGCACTGCTGCGGCAACTCCCGTCGGCGCCAACACTCAGCAGCTTTCGGCCCAAGCTGTAGCTGCTACGGCCGGAGCGCCGGACGTAGCAAGTAGAGCGGTGGAGGTCGGCGGGAATCAGGCCGCTCCGGTAGGAGCAGCAGCCACAGTACCACCTGCACCACCCCAGGTAGACCCGGCCTCAACAGCACAACCACCTCCTACGGTGGCACCTTCACCCACTGCTGCTGCTACTACTGCTAGTGCTGCTGCTGTGGTGCCGCCGGTGATTCAAGGCTCGGCACCCCCACCGGTGCAGGTTCAGATCGCCCCCGTGGTTCGAGTGAGCGGCCGGGGGCAAAACAAGTACGGCGAGTTCACCCTGACTGGCGGTCACGAACGGGCCACGGGGCGGCTTGACCTGACCCGCTTCTACTTCGAGAAGCCCAAGGAGAGATCCACGGTGGCCTCCACCCGCGGAGAGAGATCAAGCAGAGGCGTTTCGCACCAGAAGAAGAGACGGCCGCCGCCGCCGGGGGCCCCGCCACCCCAGCCGCCCGGTCCGTCCCTCGCCGAGCGCAGGACGAAGCGCACCCGATGCCCGAACCAGCGCCTTGTGGACGAAGAGCAAAATTCGCACGGTGGTCAGCAGTCCGAATCGGCTGGGACCAGCGGCGGCAGCGGCGGCGGCGGCGGCGGGGGTTCTGGGTCAAGCAGACGAAAGAGCTCAAGCGCCGATGTCACCAGCTTGTCGATATCAGTAAGCGGGAGCGGTTCCGGGGCAGCTGACACCCTGTCCACTGGAGCATCCACCCCCAAGTCGCGCAAGCCTCGGGACCGAGAGCGCGACCTGTACATGGAGCAGAGGCGGCGGGAGAAGAGGAAGGCCGAAGACGCGGCGGCGGCGGCTGGGAAGACGAGCGCGGCTGCCGCAAGCAGTGAAGCCGTGGTGCCCCCGGAGAGGGTGGCAGCGGAACTCGCGGCGAGGGCCCAGGCCGGGCGAGAGGTGCTGGCTGTGATCGGCAACGCTAGCGATGATCCGGTAGAGAAGGTGAGAGAAATGTTGTCGGTGATTGGTGCCATGCGGCCGCTCGGCATGTTCTGCCGGCGGTACAAGTTTTCCCGGGTATGGGATTTTAGCTACTGGTTTGGGTCGATACAATTTCGTGGGCATGCACCAGTTGCCAAGTGCTGCCGACAGTGTTATGAATACATTCCAGTGTTGTCGCACTTTCGGGGAATAAGCACGAGCGCTCCCTCGTTGCTTGGTTGGTTTGTTTGTTTACGTGGCCAGCGAGCTCCAGAAGGCTTGATCCGCCGGATTAAAGTCGTGGTCGCTCGCGGTTTTCATCGGCATTGCGTGAGGCTCCAAGTTCTCTTGTTCTAAACCCACCGGAAGAGTTTCTTATTGACCGATCAGATGTTTGGTCCGTGTGCTCCGACCCCCGCGAGCTGCATGCTGTGCATGATGTTCTCTTGGTAGGACGTGGTATTATTGGGGCCTTCTCTAGCAAGGCTATGGCTTGGTCGTGTAGTTGAGCCGCCTGGTGGAGCTGTCATTCCGATGGATTTCCACATGCCAGCCTTATACGCGTACGACAGCGACAGATCAGCAATGGTGGCTTCGATTTCATTCAAGCGTGTGCCAATCACTGACAACTTGTTCCCCTTCAAGGTGCCGGTCATAACGACTGGCATCCGCTCTGTCCCCTAATGGCAGCCAGCATATCAGTAAACCGGAACCTCCCGATCCCCTTTGCTCCTTTCGGTTCGAAATGCGTTTCTTTCAAACACGCAGGAGGCATTCGCGCACATGGAGCTGGAACAAGCCAACCTGGAGGCGGAGGCGGCGGCGGCGGCGACGGCCGCGGCAGAAGCGACGGCTGCGGGGACCCAAGCCGTGGAGAAGGCATCGGCGGAAAACAGTGGCTCGGGGAACGGCGGGGCTAGCGGCGGTTCGGGCGGCCGAGCAGGGCGCACCCCGGGGCGCTCGAGACGCCACTCGGCGGAGCGGTGGGAGGAGCTCACGCTAGACCGAGAGACGGGCGAGTACTACGAGGGCGGGTGGTATCGCGGCCGGCGGCACGGCAAGGGGCTCTGTGTGTACGCCAACAAGCGGATGTATGAGGGGGACTGGCGGGCGGGCAAGGAGCACGGTGTGGGCAAGATCCTGGGGCCCGACCGGGAGGTGATCTACGAGGGGGACTTCGCGGACGGGAAGTTCTGCGGCAAGGGGCGGTATACCGACGGGACCGGCGCGGTGTACGACGGCGAGTGGAAGGACAGCGCCATGCACGGGCGCGGGGTCTACACGTTCCCCGTGTGCCCGGCCTCGATGACCGCGACCGCTGTCGCTGCGTCGGCGGCGGCGGCGGCAGCGGCGAACGCCGCCGTCAAGAGCGGCGACGCCGCTGTCTCCGCGGGCCCGTTCGCGTTCGGCACGATGTTTTATGACGGCGAGTTCAAGGACAATGCGCGCAGCGGCCGGGGCTTGCTGATCTGGCCCGGCGGCAGCTACGACGGGGAGTGGCTGGACGACGCCAAGCACGGGCGCGGCGTCTTCCGGACCGACGACGGCTTCGTGTACGACGGGCAGTGGGCGAACGACCTCGCGGAGGGCCGCGGCATGTGCATCCACCCGGACGGCCAGCGGTACGAGGGGGTCTTCCGCGGCGGGAAGAAGGAGGGGCGCGGCACGCTGGCGTTCGCGAACGGCGCCTCCTACGAGGGCCGCTTCCGAGACGACGCCATAGACGGGCAGGGGATGCTGCAGATCCCCAGGCCCGTGGAGGACGACATGGGCGGCTGGATGATCCCCATCCAGTTCCAGTCGGACATAGAGCGCATCCACGTCAAGGCCGGCTTTGACAAGGGCGGGCTTTGACGGGGGCGCCGCGTGCAGAGGGTGGGGGCGGGGACGGAGAGGATCGTGTTTGTGGCCGAGCGATCTACTATGTGTTGATTTGGTGTAGTTTGTACCGCTGGCTTAAATTGTGGGTAAGATTAAGATTTGACGTGTAGGCAGAACTGCATTTGGCGGCATGTGCCGTGTACTGCTGGCGGTTGTCGTGCGTGATATTTAGAGTCGTATTGGTGTGGCATCGACGTGTGATAGGCACTTTCGTAGTAGGAGGTTTCATGGTGACTCGCGGGGCCCCGGTGCTTGCGGAGCTGAGGTAGCGTCGAGTCACCCTTGTAATTTTTTCGTGTATCCCGTGAATACGTCTCTCGCCTCGTGTTGCCGTAGCTTGTAGGTTGTTTTTGGGACATCTTCGGGCAACTGGTTGGCGCTGGGTCATTCTCAGATGTCGCGTCGTCGCTGGCTTGAGAGGAGCTGCTGTTTGTAAATGCTTGTTTTTGCGGGGCACCGTGGGACCGCCTTGGCAGTGTATGGGCTTCCCGACAGCGAACTCATCGAGGTTGAGGCTCAGATTTTCGGTGGTTGGAAAATATCTGTAAGCAAGATGCGTGTAGACGTTGGAGTGCGCTCCTTGTGTGTGCTGTTTTGTTTGCGTGAATTCTCGCTGGAAAGATTGCCGTTTTCTGTTCCAACAATACGTGGACAGAGAGAAGGAAACCGCCATTTTCTGGGGTTTGGTACTGCGCTTGAATCGGGAGGCGCGCCCTGAGGCATACGGAAGGCATCGCCTCCATGAAGCTATGTTCGTATTTCCCGTCCATTGTGTGAGGCGTGCCAACCCCCCCCCAACACACAACGCTGTAGAATCCACAACGACAGCAGTGCGTAGAGTTCCCACCTGCTGATGTGAGTTCTGGACATTTTTTTCTGGGCCATATATATTCACCGGCCAATGAAGAGCATTTCTACATATGTAGCATAGACGTTTCTTCGACGTTACGCCTCGGGCATGCTAGCTATGGTGGCTGGAAGAGCAGCAGTCTTCTTGGCCCATGAAGGAAACATCCATCATGTGGTCCTTGAGCCCTTCACACATTTCCAAGAATTCTTGGAATCCTAGGAGACACCCTGCTCCTGCTGGCATCGAATTTCCAGCTGCCGCGTGGCCTTGGTCGACAACGTGTCTGACGGCCTTTTCGTAGCGCCAACGCCAGGCTCGCTTCATGGGGAAGACTTTCCCGGCGTCGCGAACGATGGCCGCCGCCGACTCAAGCGTTATCAAGCCGTGAATTTCGCCGCCGCAAACGGAGTGGATATTGAACGCTCGCCTGGCGCCGCCTTCCTTGTCGCTCTCAGGGAAGAGCCACGGCAGAGGATGACCGCTGTCGTGTTGGGGGTGAACACTGTCAGCATCAGGAGCAACAGCAGCTGGGTTGTCGGTCGTACCAGTATGTTGGCAATTACAACTTTCTACATTCCTCAAACCTCGTTCTTCCTCTTCTCTGAATCCCTTGTCGAGTCGAGACGCTTCTCTCCCTCCTCTATCTCGTCGCGCTCCGACGTATCTCGCACTTCGGCCCTTGCTGTTGATGCTATCCCCCTTTACCATCCTCCCATTATTATCGCATTTTATTCTCAATGACTGTGACAATCTCCCCCCATCCAAAGCCGTGGCATACATTTGAATGAAAACTCCGAAGTCTATGATGCCTCGGACGAGACCCACCACCCGCCTCAGAAGTCGAAACCACCTGCTCCAAGAAGCGATTCGCCGCGATTCATGCTTCTGCTGAGGGAGCATCGGCGGCGACGAACTCTCCGCCGCCGTTGTCGTTTGTAAGGGGACTGGTGGGCCGACCCTGGCATGCCACCGTGCCACGCCAAGATGATCAAGCTGCGGGTGTGGTCGAGGGGCTCGGGTTACTTGGGTCAGGTCGAATATGCCGAATGACGATCATCATCATCCGTCGACCAAGCAAATGCGGTGACGCTAAACAGAGGCCAGCAGCTGATACACGCTGACCGTTATTTGGTACTTATGGGCGTATCGAGGAACTACCCCACATCGCCATTCACAAGCGCACAGGATAAAAAGTCACGCGCCCTTTCCCCGGTTTGATTGTATGATCCCATGGCGGCCTCAAGCCAAAGCAGCAGTGTAGTTTTATTCCATACCTGCACCACCTTCGCCGTTCCCACGAACACACAGACCCCCCAATGGTCGAGTGCCTCAAAACTGAACGATATGCCATACTCACGGTCTCATTTTCTCTTTGTCGGTTGCTGGCGAACGCCCCATCCGCGTATACTCTCGAGAGCAGTGAGACTACTTCGGCGCGCCCACTCTGTCTCGGTGCGTTGGCGTACTGGTTGCTGATCCGGTCGAAGGCTAAGGTCACGTCTTCCACGGAAGCTGATCTGACGCGGCGATGATGCCACCGTCGTTGATGTGCAGCGACAACATTTCGCCTCCACTGAAGCTGCACACTGAATTGTTCGCAAGGGGTGCCACGGCGGCAGTGCAGAACTTGAGGTGCACGTAGACCAATGCTGGTCCGTCCCGAAGTATGTTGCAGGACACTGTGGTTCTGGTCGTGTGTGTACAAAAGCATACCCCCAAAGTTACCCCCCAAGCAGCAGATACCAAGACTTTGGGACATCACTCACGTTGATTTCCTGCATTCCTCCTCCCCGGTCTTTCTATCCCGCCAGTGCTTGTTTTGCCGTCCCGCCGGCCGCCGGTGCTGTCTCCAGGTAACTGGTTTGTGCCAGCGTCCGTTTTCCGCCGCCGAGCTACAGGAGCCTTCCGAGGAAGACGAAGCGTCTTGTTTTGCCTCTTCAGATGATGTTGCAGACTCTCCACTGTCGTTCTTTTCTTCCTGCTCACGATTCTTTTCTTCTTTGTTGTAAGGCTCCTTGCTTCCTCTTCTTCTTGTCCCCGCGCCTTTGCGTCTGCCGGTGGCGGACAGCCGCCGCCCGGCAGAAAATTCTTCGTAGAGTTCGGCGACGCCGGGAACATGAAGCCCGTCGGTCTCGGCCCTCTCGATCACCTCGAGAGCGGCTTCGACTGCAGCCACAGGCGAACTTGATGGTGGAGGGGCTATCGCCAACCCCATAAACCGCGGGAACTTTGGGCCCCCTTCGGCTGGCCTCAGAACAGCTCCACCATCGTCTCCGCGATCCACAACCGGTTTCATGCCAACCACTTGAAGCGAAGTGAGCTGGCCCTCATGGGTGTACGGACGGGGTTTACTAAACCGGCGCCAAAGAAGAGACGCCGTCGGCCTGTCACAACGTACAACCATTCCTGACTGTTCTGCTCTTGCTGTGTCGCGACGAAGGAGGAGTTTGGCCCCAGGCGCGACACCGATCGCTCTCGCGAGGTTGCACGGCGAGACGATCTGCTCCATCGAGCTCGAGATTCGAATGTTGACGTCGAACATACTGGCCAACATTTCGCCACACACCGATTCGTCGCTCGTGCACTCCGTAATACTTGAATTTGCGGCAGGCTATAACTGCGCTCTACTTGCACATATCTACCTCATAACAAGTCCGTAGACACGCCACAGGTTGCTTATTTGGCGCCACGATCTCGGCCCATATTGTTCAATCAGCAATGTTCCACATATTCACAACTGTAGTGGTTTCATTTTTAAATTTCAAAAAACAGTTGGCGTTATTGGGGGCTCCGCGGATAACACATAGAGGGGTGTAGGCGAGGAGACCGCCAAGCACACAACAACGCAACAAAGCCACACACAGCAGCACAGGCGCAAACCCAAACCTTGCTGTGCTCACACGCAGGGTTAGCTGAGGGTGGAGGGAAAGGGAGGAACAAGGCTGCATTGTCGGTCTTCAGGCGTAGTGTGTACTGGTGGTCTGTTAGCGCTGCATCTACACACACCATGCAGCACGTAACGCCAGTGTCTGACATGGATGTTTCTGGCGCGGAACAAGACATCGGCTCGATCGTTGCCAACAGCAGCAGCAAGGGGAATGCGGCTGCTGGTGCTGCCGAGCTGGGTTACCAGGGCTGGGCCGCACGGCATCTGGTCCTGGCCTTCCATCGAATGTTCGTGGAACAGAGCGAACGGGCGCAGTCGGGCGATACCGAGGACCTCGTGTCCGAATCCCTCGAGCACCGCGGCGTGATCTTCTGGTGCCTCACGCACATCAACTCAAACTCGGACGTCGCATCCGCCGCGCCTACCGAGGCTGACCGTCGAGACGAGGACGTCTTCCACGACGGGCTGACAGACTTCTACCACGTCTGGACCCTCGCGGAGGCCTTCCTGCTCGACTCCGTCCCGCTGCCGGCAGCGCCCTTGCTCCGCTGGCTCAAGATGTACAGCCTGTCGGGCGAGGACGAGGCGGCGCGATCGGAGTTGGACGAGACCGAGCGGGTGGCACTTGAGGCCGCCGCCGCCGGGGGCTCGGCCGACCCGAACCCGGCCTATTGGGACGCTCTCCGCTCACTCGTGGTGGGCGTGGCGCCGAGGCGGGCGGCGGACTTGCTGCGGAGCCACCCGGAGGGCCGCGACAACGCGAGCGAGGTCGGCGCCCTGGCCCGCCAGCTGGAGAAGATGCCGTTGCTGCTTCGCGAGGGCGGGGGCGGCGCCGGTGACGACGGCGTTGACGACCGCGGAGCCGAGGCACACCTGGACCGGGAGGGTTTCTTCGAGACGTGGACGCGCTGGCAGAAGGGCTGCAAGGCGGCGGCGGGGAGGTTTGGTGTTGTGGTGGGTGTTGGTGACGACCGTGCAGGAGGGGACGTCGGCCCCGAGAGGCGGCAGCTGCGCTGGCTGTGGGGTGCGCTGTGCGGCGAGAGGGGCTGCTTGGTCGAAGCCACGAACACGTGGTCGGGTTTTTTCGCCGCCGTCTTGGCGTACGAGAGGCCGGACACGCGGAAGGAGGAGGTGGCGTCGGTGATGAGGGAGTGTACGAGGGTGTACAGCGAACACCAGGAGGAAGCGTTTCTGACAAAGGTGGGCCGGGAGGCGAGAGGGTACCTGTGTCCTTGTGTCGTTGTTGTCTTCACACCGGTCTCCGCTCACAGCACCTTCTAATGCCCGTACTTGTCCAACTGACTCATGTACAGGAGATTTTTGTTAGCACAAGTTTTACGTTACACATCGAGCTCGTTGTGGCCCTCCGATTTTCAGAATCAGGGTGTGGCGGGGACAGGGGAAGGTTTCGCTTGGTGCAGACTGATGTGCATTGTCGGACCATGAGCCGTTTTTTCTTCCGGGTGGGACAGACGTTACACCAACCCTCACGGGAGTGGTGCAACAGAGAGTTTCGAATAGTGGCACCCATCCTCAAGTCTATTTGTATGTTGTTGGAATTTCACTTTTGTCCTGCAGTGCAGTGGATCGGCAGACCTTCGATGAGTCCACAGATTTTCTCCGAATCAGTCGTGTGACCATCCCCTCTCCTTGGTCTCATGAAGTCAACCGCAACAGTGAAACGGCGGTGCTTGTTGTTCGGGAGTGCTCTGCGATACCGTTTTTCCCGAAGCCACGAGTTCTGCGTATACCCATGTTTAGGGTGTGGGCGTGTGTACTGCGTTGTGACGCTCGCGGGCCCCTGTCGAGAGCGTTTTGCACAAAAGGTGACTGAAGTTCCTTGTATTGACGTCTATCACATCTGCGTAACCCCCTCGGAGACCTCGGAGATCTGTATCCTGCCGAGTATACACACAAACAATCTAAGCGCTGGTGTATTCGGTGTGCTTCACAGATCTAAATTTGTTATTAATGTCCCGTCCACGGCTGCCCTACCCTCTTGCGCGTTGCGCGTCGCCAGGTAATCAGGGACGCCTCAGCCGGCGCCGTGGACTCGATCCTCAAGTTCGCCCGCGACCACGGAGACACGCTCGCGCTCTCCGTCTGCGCCACCCACCTGGTCGACGTGCTATCGAGGGCCAAGCTCACGGCGGTCACGTACCAGCAGCGCTTGTGGTTCTTCCGGCGGCTCGCCGAACGCCTCAGGGCCTCCCCCTGCGGCGGCTGGGAGCTCGCGGCGACGTACCTAAGCGGAGGGAGCGGCCGCGACGGCGGCGGCGGCGGCGGCGACGACGATGACGAGGCCGGGCTGCTCCGAGAGCTCGTGCTCGGGGTCGTGCCGCAGTCGGAGAGAGCGACCCACGAGGTCGTGGAGTGGTGCCGCGCTCGAGGCCTGGGGGAGGAGGTGGAGGCGGCCGTGTGCCGCGCGAGGGGGGCCACGTGGATAGGAAAGACAGGGTTGTCGGCGGTGGCGATGGGCACGGCCGCGGCGGCGGCGGAGGGGGAAACGAGCAGCGACAGCGCACACGTACCCGGGGCGTGCGGGAAGGCGGCGTACTGGCTGGCGAAGAGCGGCGGGTGGGTCCAGCTCGAGAGGCTCTGCGCGGAGGTTTCGGAGCGGCTGATGGTGGAGGTCGCTTCGGGGGTCGGCAGCGCTGCCGACGTTCAGGTGGGGGCACGCATTTTGAACCAATGGGAGTAAGAAGTTGACGGGTAGCTCGAGAGGTAATTTACGTTTGGAGAGTGCGTTCTTTGTGTTGCAAGAGAGGCACAAGCGAGGGGAGTCATGGCGGGAACTGGCTTGAATGTGGATCGCCAGCACTCGGACCTGGCGTGTCCAAGCTTCGCAAACATCGGTGCTCATGCTGCACTTCAATTTTTGATGGAACCATGTGCGCATCTATTGATATTGTATCGGTGTTGTGTTCTTGAAGCAGTGGCTGCCTCTACCGATGTCTACAATTGTTTCGTGGCATGAACGAATGGCCTTTCATCCCCAAATCCACAAATATGAGCCTAGATTCTGCAGATATATCGAGAATTAGGTGTCGACGGATGCGCGTGCCTCATGGGACGTGTCACACGCAACCGCTGAGCGTGCTCACCCGGACCGTCGGAAAGTGTTGTATCTTTGGTACCTCCATAACGACATCGTGTGTCCCTCACCATCACCAACGGTTCTCCCTATATTTCGTGCGCGCCGCAATTCTCCAAGACGCTCCCCTCCATGGTTTTCTTCGCAACTACAAGCTACTTGTTTTTTCAGATGAACGCAACGCACTCTAGCCTTTGCCTGAAAAACTACTGCTGTTTTGTATTCGCTTCCCCCACGCTCCTCTCCTCGGTTTTCTTCGCAACATCAAACTAGTGTTTTTAGCAGATAAACGCAACGCACATAAGCCTAAGCTACTGCTGTCTCTGTGTCTTCTATCCCCTGCGACTGCGATTTTCGCCGCTGCTCTTGATCCCTTTCCGGACCAGCAGGCTCAGCAGGTCGTTCTCGCTGAAGCGGACGGCGTTCTCGCCGCGGTCCCTCCGGGCGTGAACGGGCCGGAGCTTTCTTTCCTGGGACGCTACAAAGAAATCGCGGAGCTTCTCTCGGCCGAGGCGGTGGCGCAACCACCACCCCCGCATGCCTCGGGCATCGGGAGTAGCTCGCCGGCCGCGGCGGGTCCCGGGGCCCGCCTGGCCGGCGCCCTCGCGGTGGACATGCTTGCCCCCCGTGGCAGCTGCGACGGCGATGCCACGGTCGCCGGAGGTAGCGAGGCCCTTTCGACCCCGACGCCACCGCCCAGGACGTGGGCCCACCTGCTAAGGCTGTCCGTCCCCGCGCTCATAGCGGCGACTGACGCTGCTGCTGCTGCTGCTGCTGCTGCTGCTGCTGCTGCGGGGGGGTCGGCAGCGGGCGCTGACAAGGGAGAAGAAGCATCCGCTGGTGTGACCGTGGCGCAGGTGCACGCCCTGCTGGCCAAGCTGCAGGCCCTAGTGGCGAGCGAGCACCGCGTGGGGAGCGTGCGCGGGGTGTGGAACCGTTCCAGAGGGGGTCCTGGCTGTGGTGGCGGCACCTTGGCTACTGCGCCCGCGCCGTACGGGTTTTGCAGCGGTGGTGGGAGCGGTGTGGAGCAAGTGTCGGAGATTCGCCGGGCCCTGGCCGGCTGTTTGGGCGCCGCCATGATGGCTCAGAATGCGGCGGAGGCTGCGCCTGAGGCTGTCGGGAGTGGCAGGCGGCGGGGTGGTCGGGGCGACTTTACGTTGTTGGGAACTAGGAGATTACCCGCGGAAGCGCTGATAGACCCTCATGTGGCTGTATGATCTTGTTCCAAGTGAATTTTTTCCGCAGAAGAAGCGCACGGACTGCTGTGTTTTCCTTTGTTGTTGTTGTGGCCGAGCTGAAATGATACTACGCCATGATGGGGCATGGGTAGCTTGGAAAGGTGGTAAGTAATGGTTTGTTGAATGGTAGCTCACTTCCAAGTGCCTCGTGCGGTCCTGCCTAGAGCAGCATGTCGTAGATGCACGTGCCGGAAGTCGCTCGGTGGTTGGTCATGAATGCTTCGGCGAAGCTTGCCTGTTCGGCAGCGAGCTTAGCTCTTGCAGTTTGCGTGCCGATGATGTGTTCTTTGTAACCGTGAGTTGGTGAACTACTTCTATTGGATTATGGTTCTTGGGTGGGGGGGGGTGCCCGTGTGTGTGGCAATTTTTGGCGCTGGTGCTGCGAAGATGACTGGAAACTGTTCCACACTTGACGGTTGTTTGTCGCGATGGCGAGCCGGTGTAGCAGCAGCCGTAGTAGAAGAATGGCACCCGCGTGTCGTTGAAAACAAAGATGTCCATCGCGCGTCGGCAATGAAACGAGAGCTGTTGCCGCCTGTGGGTGCATCCAACTACATGGATGGGTGACGGATGTTGCCACAGCAGGTGTGCTTGTGTGGTTGTGCCGTCGGAGTGATGTCTGCGAGGAAGGTCCCTCCTTTTTGGCCCCGAAACGAACGGCGGTGTGGTCTGTGTGACGGGGCGCATCTTTGGCACAAAGTTTTTAAAGTTTAATTCGGATCATGTTGCTCTCCACTAACATCTGTCTCAGAAACATTAACATTCCACCTGTCTATGCAAGCCAGTCGTGTGGTCAACCAACCGAACAAACGAACGAACGGCCTCGGTGGTGTGCTGATTGGGTAGACAGCAAGAATATCTTGTGTGCGTCGTGGTTGCCTCACAACCTCCATCATCATTTGCATTGTGTGCATAGTTGAAGCATGGCATGTCACACGAACAGGTTGGTCGCGCACGAGCTGTCGACTGAGGTTACATCTCGAACGAGTCTTTCTGTGTTTGGATGCCTTCTTCCTAGAGCCGTGGATGGTACCGTAAGATTGCGTGACAGCCCACAGGGGTGCGAACGATTTTCAACGCGTAATTTCTCCACAACCAGGAGGTTACCACTGTCGAAAATGGCGGTTTTTGGGAACATATCATCGAGAGCTTTCCTGAGATGTATCAGTTGGCGCTCGCACCCGCCTGGTTGTGGAGAAAATACGCTTTGAACATCGATCGCACCTCTGGGGTGTTCCGCGGTAAAGACGAACTGTCTCTCCCGCGGCGAGGAAAAACTCGAATGAAAAACCGTTTTTGGATACATGTCTAAAACGACGTTTAAGCATTTGTTACGATGTCTTTTTTTAGGCTTTTTTTAGGCTGTTTTTTCTTCAAACAATGACAACTGGCCAAATAGCCCCGTGTTATAGGCTGTCAAATAAGGTTCGTTGTCATATTTTTGCAAGAAAAGACGTTGTAACACGGGGCTATTTGGCCAGTTGTCATTTTTGAAAAAAAGATACCGTAAAAAAAGCCTAAAGAAAGACATCGTAACAAATGGACTAAAAGCATAAAAAAAAGAGAAACAAAAAAAATGTGATCGGATCGCCTTAATTGTTTTTTTTCACCGCGTTGCCGATTTCGGCGCCTCCATTTCTCCTCGGCAATCGATGCCGCTTGGCCGATTTAGATTGGGTAGAGCCACTTAGAAAGTTGATCAGACAAAAACTCGACGTGGGAACCGTGAATCCAAAATCCCAGGAATTTTGAAATTGCTCAGCTACTGTCAGCTTTTGAGCAGCTGAAAGTCCATTGCAAATCAAAACTGGGACATTCCAACAATAAATTTGTGATCCCCACCCCAAAATTACCCTGATTCGAAGTCAGGGGAGATTGAATCAACATGTAGAAAGTGTTGCGGGAGGGGGAATATTTCAGTGTAATTCCTAGTAATTCCAGGTTATCCCTGCTTTCGCGCATATATATCAGTGCGTAGCTGTATCACGGCCGCATCGATCCTGATCGAAATTCTGACGACGGATTCTTGATGTACAACACAACATTAGCCTTCAGTGGTAATTTTCAAGGACCCGATTTTGGTTGTCCCTCCATAACTTTTGACTGGGAGCGAGTAAAAGAAAAAGAAAAACAGCTTCGGAACGCCCGCGGCAAGGCGCGAAAGAGTAGCGAGTCGCCAAAAAAAAAAAGGAAAAAAGTGAAAAAAAAAAAGAAAAAACGATGCTCGCGGCGGGTCTCGAACCCACGAAATTGGCCCTAGAGCAACTTTTCCCCCATATATGTTGCTAATCCTTTTTTTTTTTCGCACCAAACCACCCACACGTGCACAGGAACGCCCTCAAACACTATGCAAATGCCTCTACCGCACCTATAGCGTACATACATCACAAAAATTGGCCGTTTTCAACAAAAATGTTCCATTTTTGTACAACATTCCCACCAGAAACACGGAAAAAANAACCGACAATTTAGGGGCGGCAGATGTGGCGCTGTCAACATGTGTGATTAAATTTAAAGTCCCACAATTGAATTGCGAGCAAGATTACTGCTCGCGCCCGGAAGTTACACCTAAATTATCGAACCCGCTTTGCTCCGTTTAAAACTAACCTCGAAATATGCTCTCGTCCTGGTAGAGAAGCATGGCCCGCCTCCCGTCAGGGTGGGTTTTCTTGCTCTGCACTCTGGCTTGCAGGTCTTTGGGCAAGTCTGCCAGCGCAGACTCGAGATCATCGACACAAACCCAGACACCACCATCCGGCAAGCGCTCGGTCTCCTCCACCGTCTCGACGTCAACACCCCAGACGATCGCTTCATCCTTGCCCATCGGAATCCATACCGCCATGTAGTCGCGGGTGCAGCACTAACCGATACTTTCGTGGCTTCTGTCTCTCGATGCTGAGCTTGTCGCGCAGCGTGTATCCGTCGGGAACCAACTGCTGCAGGCAGGAGACCCTCTCTTGGTCGAGTTCCATTTGGTTGCCGGTCTTGACAACAACATGTGTACACCTACCGGCGGCTGTGTGCGACGCGGCCCAAGCGGTGGTTCGGCCGCGATTTTTTTGAAATTTGAAACTTGGTTTATTTCTGTCCAGGGCCTGGCAAAAAAGAGTTCTGAACCAGGTGATTTAGAACCAGTTTGTTTCAAGGATTCCGAAAAAAAAAAATATATATACATATTTTTTTTCACAGCGGTGGTGGGGGCACGACAAATCGTAATTTACCGGTTCCGCCGCGTTTTTGATGAAACGGTATATTCGGCATAACTCGTCACCGAGGAATCTGTGAAAGCTAAAAGTGGGTTCATTCGAAAGCCCTGGTTCATAGCTTNAAATATATATACATATTTTTTTTCACAGCGGTGGTGGGGGCACGACAAATCGTAATTTACCGGTTCCGCCGCGTTTTTGATGAAACGGTATATTCGGCATAACTCGTCACCGAGGAATCTGTGAAAGCTAAAAGTGGGTTCATTCGAAAGCCCTGGTTCATAGCTTTCGAATGGTGTATATTTTGTTGGGTAAACAACCAGGCCCTGTAGAGAAATGTATCAAGTGTCCTGTGGGCGGGTCCAGGAAAAACTACCACTTGAACCTGAAAATTTATGCGTTTCGGAGGCGTTTGCAACTTGCTCGGGGGGCCCGCAGACGGGATTTTCACCCAATTTTGGCCACTAATAATTCATCAATAAGTCATCACCACGACATCCAAATGGGAAAATAAGTATGTTTTCGTGATCCTCGTGACCTAACGGACGTTGGTCCAAATTTTCAGAGGTTGGGAACCATTTCTTGCTGCTCATTGAAAAACTCGTGGAAACTATTCGTCTTTACCGCGGAACACCCCCTGTGCGCTGACTCTTAACCTCACGGTATGTTCCCAAAACTGAACCCAAACGCAACCCATCAACACTAAAAAAGACTACAGTTGGTATTTTTTTTCACAGCAGGGTGGCAGATGCACAGCATATCCACTGCCCGACCTCGGCGTTGGTAGCATGTCATGTAAACCATATCATCTGCCGAGGAACAGCAGTTCGTTGTTTTTTCAAGGGAGAACGTATTCGCATGCGTCCGACTACGCTCTTATTGGTGGCATGTCTTCGACGGTAGTGACAATTGTGACGTGATCAGACCGCAGCACAGAGCACTTGACCTCGAAAATGTTTTTCTCTACTCTTTCTTTGTCCGAAACATTACACACTACAAGATTTTGTAATTACTTCATCAATGTTGCATTGCAATGTTGTTGCATCCAGGACCCCGGCGTACTACAACCACCACCGTGCGTGCTGCTGCGTATGGCCCAACACCTATTTACTGCTTGTTGTACCAATCATCGTGCACTCGCTCCCTATCCTTCGTATATTTGAGAGCATTTGGAACTTGAGACAATGCATAGCAACGGCGGTGCTGCAATTAGCATCTGTCTTTGCGTTGCGTGACGAAGCACATACTACAGCAGTACTTATTATGAGCACGAAGATATGAACGGACGGGCGGCACGGTGGCATTGATGCAGGGCATGTATGTGGCAAGTAAATACATGAGTCTTGGCGTCGTCAGATAGATATCGTCGGTCATTAAGAAGAAAACACCAACAGCAACAACAACAATTTTTGACGTTTTTCCATCTCTTTGTGAGAAGAAGCATTTCCGTCTTTGTGTTGCATTTGCGTGGGAGGAGAGAGCACTGCCGTCCCCATTCGCCCTATAACACATACCGCGCAGACACCATTGTTGTACAAGCATTAGACACGGATATCAAAACACAACGGGGTGAAGCACTGAACGGCGGCTTGACCCTCCAGAGAGCTAGGGGCTGGGGAAGAGCGCGGAATACAAGGTGTGTGCGTCTGGTGACGCTGCTGCGGTGGAGATATCGTGTGACCACTCCAAAAAAAAAGGGTTGTTGGCGCCTAGCAGTACCGTCGCTCACAAAGCTAAATGCGCGAGGCTGATTTGGGCCCTCTGTCCGAGCCATGATGAGTCAAACGACCTGACTCTATTTATCCTGTACCACTGATGTCACTAGAAAGGAGGCCAGCGCCACCCCGCCGCCGCCGCACGGACAAATGTTTTATCGTAGATGTTGGACTCATCCCCCCTCGCAAAGGTATCGTCTCCGAGAGGGTAGATATTTTGCCGTGAGAAGAGCTGGATGCTTTTGCTTGGCAGCCTGAGAGGATGCAACCTCTCGCCCCATCGCCCACCTCTTAGACCTGGTCTAAAGGACACCGGCAGTCGTCTCCCTCTCTCCTTCCGCCTCCCACATCTCTGGCCCTCCCTCTCTCTCGACACAATCGAAAAAATGTGTCGGGTGCTGCCGCTGCTGCTGACGAACCTGACACACGCATGTACGTCCGGACTGTACGGACCTTCAACCAACCCTTGTTTTACCTGTGAAATTTTTTACCCCACAACACCTCACACATCCGTCTCTCTCTCTCTCCCTCTTCCTCTCTCAGATAAGCCACGACCATGTTACGTAATCTGGCAGCGATGGGCGGCGGCGGCGTGCGCCGGCCGCTGCCGGGCAGCAGCAAGAGCAGGAGCACTGTGCTTCTGGCGTCTCGACAATCCTCGCGGGCGGCCAAGGCCAAGGCGGAGGACGAAGCGGCGAGGGCCGCGAGGCTGCCAAATCGAAGGGGCGGCAGACCCCTTGCGGGGCCGCGGACGCTGCCCGCCAAGCGCGTGGGCCTGTACGACCCGGCGCTGGAGAAGGACTCCTGCGGCGTGGGCCTGGCCGTGCAGATGAAGAGCGTTGCGTCTCGACAGGTATCTAGGTGCATTGCGTGTAAGTTTTTTTTTTGTCGCTCGATCTGGCGTTCTGTTTGGGACCCAAGCACTCAAGGGGCCCAGGGACAAGCGTGTTTTCAGCACGAAAGCTGCTGACGAGAGCTTCTGGTACGCGGCACAACTCCGTCATTAGGTCCCGGAGGAAAGTGGTGTTATTTTATCGGCGTGCAGCAACACGGCAAATTTTACATGGAACCCATCAATTCCAGGGTGCGGTGAGTCGCACACATGTTGCGTCAGCAGAGTTATTTTTCGCTCCTCCAGCCGCAAATGAGCCTGACTGAACCTTCTCTCGTGTACTGCAACTGCAGGCGGCAGAACCCTGTGTGTATGTAGACACCCTCTCCTTTCCTTTTCGTGTGCTGCGGGCCATACCTCGTCGATGAGAAGCAATCGAGAGCCCTCTCTCGCTTGTTGCGACGCCACAATATTCATTGGATAGCACCCAGAATCGTATGCATATCTTCACAGGCAGCAGCGGACAAAGAGCAAGCTTGTCGCAGGACTCTGAAAACACCGTGTTTGTAGTGTAGGCACGGGAACCCGCGCAGACACAGCAGCACGCGATCCCGCAGAATGCTGTGGGATGGAGATCCAACAGTAGTTTCTTCCCCACTCAACCATCCACCTCCTGCGCGGCAAAAGGAAGTAAATTAGCGTCACTTTTGATGAGGAGGTAATCGACCATCGTCGACCCCCTGACCTTTGGCTATGCATGTCGTGTTTTTTACCATGCAGCAGTTTCGTCTCAAGATGTCGACAACAATTGACGTACAACGCTACAGCAGTACAACCCTCCAACAGCAGTAGCACACGTCGCATCGAACACACGGGAAACGCGAGAGAAGTGCCATGGTACTTCCCGTACGTAAATACACCCAAGTACGAACGAACGAACTTTGTTGTTGTCGAATAGTATTTACCGTGTCTCAAGCACAGTAGTAACTGTTCTTTTTGGCGGCGGGGTGTTTCCACTTCCACCACCGCAGATTATTTCTATCCGCGTGTCCGCGCCACTGAGTTTAGTTCCTCGTCGGGTCCGCGAAACGTTATTTTTTCGTACGGAGCACAGCGTCTCCACTTCGAAAAGAAAAGCTCTTGTTGTTGGTGTGTTGGTGTGTTCTAACAAGCCCAAAGAAGTGGTATTAAAATTCCCGTGTGCAGGACACCTATTTTTAGACCGCGGCTATGCAGACATTCATCCGTCGTGGAAATTGCGAAACGCCGGCGGCAACGTCACGAAGCTGAAGGCCATATGAGAACGGACACGGTTCTACGAGCAAATCCTTTGGAATCGGTCGCGTTGCTTCCGCGCCTTTGTGGATGAAGTTTGTGTGCTCACGCGCGTCCCGTCCTGATTTTGGCTTCTTTCGGGTTGCGCGTTTTGTTCAACTCCCACTGACAACGACGTCTTGCAGTTGGCCCAGGCGGTTACAACCTGCCCTGAAGAAACCCTTCGTCTTTGTTTTGGCGCAACTCTCGCTCTCTGTCTGATCGTTGGGGAATCCAACAGGGAATGGAAACTACTAGAGTATGAAGTGGAGTTCGGCTAATCCGCTAATCCGTCATTTACCTGTAAAGGCCTATCCAAGTTTGCGCCGCTTTACCAGCCGGCGAAGTTCTTGAGAATGACGACGGCTGTTCGCGTGCGCCTACCCATTGGTCAATCCCGGCGGCACCGCCGCCCTCGAACAGAAAATTTAGTAGTCTTGATGTGCTAAAATCCATCTCTGTATCAGGCGGGTAGGCTGCGTTGGTCGTGAGACCTTGCTTCGTGTGCCGGCGAGTGTTCCAAAGAACCAGCAGTTTCTCAATTTGGTATTGCATAGCCTTTTGACCTCGAGACATAACTGGTCGCGTCGGCGTGTGTGCGTATTTGAGCGCCTGTGCGCTTGTGCGCTACACATGTAGGCGCCTCCGAGTCTAGTGGATATTCTTGAGCGGCAAGAATAACGTCCACCGCGCTAGTCAACAAACCATCCGAGGAGCGACGATTGAATGACCCTGGCATCCGTTTCTCTCTCTGTGTGTGTATCTGTCGGGCTCCGTCTCTCTTTCTCCTCCCCCGTCTCTCTCTGCAGATCGTCGTCGACGCGAACGAGATGCTTGTGCGCATGACCCACCGGGGGGCCTGCGGCTGCGAGGAGAACACGGGGGACGGCGCGGGCATCCTGGTAGCCGTGCCGGACGGCTTCCTGCGTAAGGCGGCCCAAGAGGCCGGGATCGGGGAGCTCCCGCCCGAGGGGGAGTACGCGGTCGGGAACATCTTCGTGCCCAAGTTCGAGAACGCGATCCCGGAGGCGAAGGCTATCGTTGAGCGCGTCTGCAAGCAGCGCGGCATGAAGGTACGTTTGTGTAGGGACACGCGGTGCCCACCTCGCGCTAATCTCGCCGTGAAGAGTTTGTATTCTGGGTGTCTCTCTGTTTTGTGCGCTCTTCTTTCTTTCTCATGCGACTTATTCCGGTGGTCTGCCACTAAATCCCTTCATCCAGCTACGTTTTGTTTGCACTGGGTACTGAACCTCAGCGCCGTGAAAAGCGAGAGTAGGCAGACGGGAAACAATGGGTGACAATACTTGAACGAACACCCAAACGTAAGACCGAAAGCAAACGCGTCGTTGCTGCGGCTGAGACTGAGCCTGCCGCTGCGTGCAGCGCGGGGAACGGGCGTGTGGTTTCGCGCGCTGATCCTTGAAAAAATGTCGTTAGGGTGGCCCTGTGTGGCGATATAAGGGGTACTAGTGTTGGTGACGTGAACAACAGCGGGACCATGGGTGTTGGTTCAAGTAACGTCTGTGTGTTAGGGCGCAGACAGGACATGCAGACCCGACGTTTACGGGGGCTGCCCTCGTTGTCTGCAATCAGGCAGAGGCAAAAAATGGTCAGATGGCACAAGGCTATGAAATTGGCGATGTTGCTTTGTTTGCTGGGCTTGTTCGTGGATACGGGGTACACTACACACAGGGCCGTTTGTTGTGACCACCCGCCGATGCCCACGTGTGCCACTCCGGAGGCGTGCGTGTGGGTGCCCGGTAAGTATCGTCCTTTGTAGGTCGATTCGTCAACAACGGCGGCGCTTCGGAATAGAGACGTGTGGGATGGAAGTACAAGGTTCGCCTCTCGACACTGCTGTTGTTCCGTAACCGAAAGCATGGAACACTTACAATTCTGCGAGAGAGCGCGTCTCAATGCTTTTGCAATCTTGTGCACTCAGCCACAAGCTGTCCTTTCAGTTGGACTTTCAACGCGCCCAACGTGTGGACACTACTGCTGTGCATGTACGTAGGTGTCTTTTCTGCGTGCGTTCAGGCGCACCTTTGACTACCCGCTACCACACGACACGATGTATGGATACCAAGAGCGAACTGCGAGATGTGCCATTGTTGTGCTGTAGTGAAGCCTGGGAGAAGACCACTGCCTCCATTCAGTACTTTCCCGTTTACGACGGTTTGTCTCTTTGAAAGCATGAAAACCCAAGAATCCTTCTATTGTCTCCCGCGAACCACCCGGCCAGGTGATCGGGTGGAGAGACGTGCCCTACGACAACTCGATGATCGGAGACACAGCCAAGGGCACGGAGCCGCACGTGGTCCAGGTGTTCGTCGAGAACTCCGACAGGAGGCCTAGCTGGGACTTCGAGCGCGAGCTCTACCGCGTCCGCAAGGTGGGTTTGTGTTTGTAAGGGGACGGGCGGCCGGACGGGAGTCGCCCGCCACCCCTCTTACCTTGTTCGTCTAGAGCATTGGTGCCGCCATTCGGGCGGTAGCAACCGTGCCTGACGCCAAGGCATGTCGCTAAACCGGGCCCACCACTTAACCCAGAAACACAGGAAGGGTTGCAACCGAAAGACGTATCGTAGTTTTTCGTGTTTTTTTGCGTCCCTCGCTAACGTTGAGGTTTCTCGATGATTAGGTACTACGTGCGAGATGTTTCATGTGTTTGATATGCGTACATGGGTATAGTATGGGCTCCAGTAGCAAATCATATACTCGCACCGATCTAGCCCGTCCAGAAGCATGTCGGTCCTTGGTATCGACGTCGGGTCTGTTCTTACTTTCCTCTATACTATCAACATGTTTCTCCCTCTTCAGCTTTTTGTTTTGCCCCCCCCAACCCTGCCATATTTATCCTATTGTTTGGAATACGTGCACTAGTCTATGTACGAACACCGTAATTTGTTGGAAATTGTTCTTGTTTTTTTTTTTTCGCAGGCGGCCACCAAGGAGGCCGACTCCGTCCCAGTGCTGACGGTTTCGGACACGCAGAGCTTCTACGTGTGCAGTCTCAGCGCTAAGACCATCACCTACAAGGGACAGCTGTCGCCCGAGCAGGTCGGCTGAGAACTAAATTATTGTTTGTCTGTATGGATAGAACTTCAGAATTCAGGGAAAAACATGTTTGCGCTCTCTACTGCACTCTCTATTCGGCAGGGTGCGTGTGAACGAATGGTTTTCGTATGTCTCCTGCAGGCTGGGTCATGCTCGTGTTTTTTTTGGCAGGCATGCCGCCCACATGCATCTTGTGTAAAATATCGCGTCATAACGTTGGCAAGCTGAGTGTGTTGGGACCCGTTGAAGATTTACCGTCGGTTTTCACTCTTGGTCCCTTGGTGACTTGCTCTCTTTATCCTTGTTGAATGCGTCTCCTACCCGCACAACCAAAGCACATGCATATGCCGTCGTGTTTCATTGGACGCAACCCACCGAAGTGCAAAATTTTGAATGTCATTGTCCGGTGGTTCGCTCTTGTAAATTTTTCAACTGCACACACAGGTCATGCCCTACTACTTGGACCTGCAGCAGCCGGACTTCACGTCCCATCTTGCCCTGGTGCACTCGCGCTTCTCCACCAACACCTTCCCCTCTTGGTAGGTTCCGTGTTGGAGTGGACAAACAAAGGAGACGAGCAAGCGAAAACTTGTCGGCGCAGCACGCGCTCCACAGCACGTTCCTTTGTATTTGGTAACCGCCCACCACAAGATTATTACATACATCCGCAACGCCTTCCCTAGCGGTAAACAATGTAGAACAAAGCCAAACAGAAGAGAGAGACAAATGCGCTATCAGCAATGCCAACAGCGACATGAACAGAATCAAAGGCTTCCCGCTCTACAGTAAAGTCTGCGTCCGTAACAACGCCATTACTCGGGACATGCAAGAACGTACGAATACGACTCTAGACACAAGCGCTAGAGCAATAGCAAGAACGTCAACATGAGCTGACAAACGACGACTCATTTTTACACAGTAATTAAGACGTTTTTCGCCCTCCTTGAACGTGTGCTCAATAGCCGAACCCTCGCACGATCTTTGTGGAGCATGTTCCCTTGGTTGTCAAAGCACGTGGGGAAAGGGAAAGGTACTAGATTACACCGGCAGCGAACACATTGTTGGCATTGCCACCCAATGTTCGGGACGCTGTGAACCCCCCCCCCCCCCCCCCCCCCCCCCCCCCCCCCCCCCCCCCCCCCCCCCCCCCCC
>CACKRE030003609.1:144041-168279 GCA_902602495.3 Ectocarpus sp. CCAP 1310/34
CCCCCCCCCCCCTCACACACGAAATGAAACACAAGCAGGCAACCTGTTGAAGCTCGCGCCCGGAGATGAGACGAGCCCCATCCGCACGTTCTACCTGAGGCTGAAGGACGGGGACGAGGCGGAGGAATGGGCGCAGGCGATACGAGACACCCGGTTCAGGTTGGTCCGAGACGAGAGGGATGCTCTCCGAAGTGCCAAGATGAGCCTGTCAGACCAGGTGAGAAGAAAGAGTGTGGGTACTTTGTCTTCTCCGTGGTCGTCGTCGTCTTCTTCAGCGTCATCGTCGTCGTTTTGGTTGACGGATACTGATGGAGTTGCGTGCAACACTCGTGGCGTGCTGAGTGCGTAGATGCTTTATTTTGTGCTTGAAAGAGAGAGAAACATACAAACACAGAGACAGAGACGGAGGCAGAGAGCAGGAGCGACAGAGACAGAGACAGAGACAGAGACAGAGAGGCAGAGACTGATGTAGGCAGACAGGCAGACAGAGAGCAGGAGAAAGAAAGACTTGCAATCGGTTCAACGTCTTATTTTCGTACCTGCAGTGCTGCGTGGAGGGTTGCAACAAACACTTCGCCCCATGTTGCCCCAGCACAATTGCCTTTGTTTCGGAGCGGCGCAGCGGAGTCTTAACTTTTTCTATAGTGGTCTGTTGGTTTCGATTGGGATCATCATGACAGTACTCTCGAGCTGCCAACCCGCCGACGTCTGTTCACTAGCCCCCCACCCCCCCCTACGAATTCTCAACCACTCACCCTCTCTCCACCCCGGACGAACGCGCGTTTGTTCTTGTTCTTGTTCTTGTCCTTCCACACGGGTCAACGACACCGAACTGCTTACCGAACCACGCGAGAGCAGCTTGTCACCCACGAGGAGGCGATACACGAGTCTCTGGCCCTGCTCCGAGCCTCGCGGGGCAGGGAGTCCGCCGCCGTCTCCGAGCTGTCCCGGCGCGACGCGGAGGAGGAGCGGCGAGTGGAGCAGGTGCGGGCCCTGCTGGCGGCCTCCACCTCCTCTCCGCCGGCCCATTGCGACGGCGGCGACATGACCGACAATATTTTGGCCGACCCCCCGGGATGGGCAAGAAGTGGCCGAGAGAGGCCAAGAAGCTGCAGCAGTAGTTGCACCGGAGGTAGCGACAGCGAATCAAGTCGCGTCCGAGGCTGCACCTCGTCGTCGTCCTTGCCGGAACGAGCGAGGTCGGAGGCTTCCGCTGTTGCTCGGGGGATGGGGACTGGAGTCGGCGGGAGGGGATCTTCGGTTGCCGCGACTTCGCTGTCTGGGCTCGCCGCGCTGGAGGAAGTGATCGCGGAACGTGCGCAGGAAGTCGCTTCCCTGAAGGTGCGAGCCTCCCCGCGTTCTAGCGGCCGTCGTCGGTGGAGATACCTGAAAGTGGAGGTTACTCTTATCTTTGTTGCCGCTGTTTGTCGTGCATGGGCCTTTTAATTCTTGTCCCAACCGCCACCTATCTACGTCGTCTTGGTTGTGAGACCCGCTGTTCAAGGTGGTGCCGCAAGCGCTCGTTCTCACCTGCGTCTGTCGTGCCTCCCCCTCCTTCTCTTTTCCCCCCTTCCCCGTTGCCTGCCTGCGCCCACCTTATTGTGTCGTTTGTGGCGTCGTCTCTACGTCCATCATAACAACCGTCCCGAAAGATGGCGAACGAGGCCCTTCGAGAAAAGGAGGCCCTCGCAGACGACCGGCGTCGACGAGACGTGGCGGAGGCCCTCCGGCTACGGGACCAGGAGCGAGAGCGCGCGGAAGGCGAAGCCTCCTTGCGATCGGACCTCGAGGCCGAGCTGCAACGCCTCCGGGAGGAGCTCGCGGACTGCAGAGCCGGCAGAGAAGAAGCCAGGGTCAACCTTGGGGTGGTGGCGGCGGCTTGCCGAGAGGCGGAGGCGAAGTCGAGGGAGCTGCAGGAGCACCGGCGGGTGCTGGCGCGTGAGGTGAGAAGAAGACCGGGGGGTCGTGCATTGGCGTTGGTGTAAACCGCCGAAGCTAGATACTTTTGAATGTTCACACGTCCGACTAGTATGATACTGTACACGCACCAATGCGTCGATAGGTTTTGATCTGTTTGTAGCCGGGAGTCATGATCCTCTCTGTCTGTCTGTCTGTCTTGTCTTATTGTGTTCCCTACCGTTGATAAAGGCGTGCATGAGTTTCTTCTGAGGCGGGCGGGGCGTGCTCGTCATGAGCAGCCATCCCCGATTCGGACCCTTGTTTTGTTGGCCCCCGAAAGGGTTTCCTATCTTTCGATGAGAAGAAGCCCGACGAATCTTCTTCCTTTCGTTAATTTTTTTTTTCATATCTTCTTTTTGCTTAACATATCCAATCAACCCAAACCACCGAAACACATGGCCATCGTTCTAGGTGAAGGCCAGCAGGGCCGAGCAGCGGCGGTTGTCTGCCGCGCTGAGCTTTGCCACGACGGCGGCCGCTGCGGCTGCCGCCACGGTGGCGGCAGCGAAGGCGGAAGCGTCGGCGGCAAATGCCGCCGACGCTGCCGCCTCCGCCGCCGCGTCGTCCGGTAGCCGGGACCGGTCTTCATCGGCCGCCGAGGACTTACGGGAAGAGTTTGCAGGGCGTGGTGAAGTAGAGGAAGGAACGGGGTGCGTCGGCGGGGAAATCGGGCACGATTTTGAGAGACCACCCGGCGGTAACGCGTTGACGTTGCCGTCGCCCGAGGGACAGCTTGGAGAGGAACAGGGCGCGGCGCAGGCGGCGGTGGAGATGGCCGCTGAGACACCCGACGGCAGCGGGTCGGTGCAAAGCGGTGGCGACGGCGGCAGCGGGCGCGTTGCGCCCGATAGTCCGGAGGCCACGGAGGAAACACTGTCGGACATCGCGATGGCCCAAACCGCTCCGGTGGTGTGGGTTCGACCCTCGTCGCTGGACATTGCGGGAGTTAACTCGCGGCGGCAAGGACAGAGCCAGGAAAGCACAGGCGGGTCCGAGAGCGGCGCCACCTCTCCCGAGGAGGGGTCTCTCGTGTTTCCTGGTGCAACGGATGCTTGCGAAGGCGTCGGCGACGGCGGCGTTAGCGGAGGTAGCGGCGAAGGGGGGTCGGGATCACGACCGGATGGTGGCGGTTTCGACGGCGGTCCGCCTACCGTAGGGGATGAAGGACCTTCGCGCCGCCGCGACGAGGGGCGTTTCGCGGCGTCGAAGAGTCCGTCGCCGCCCGCCGCAGGGGGAGGCGTGGGCTTTGGCGAGGAGGGAGACGAAGAGCTGGAGGAGGAGACTTGTGCCGATGGTGGCGTAAAGGACGCAGGAGGCAAAAAGGGGGAGCAAGGAGAGGAAGGCGCGCGTGACCGGTCCTCGCCGTCGCCGCTGCCGCCGTCAACGTGCGGCGGCAAACACCCGCTGGGAACGGGAGTAGAGACCGGCGGCGGCGGCGGCGGCGGCGACCGTAGCTCCTCTCCCGCGGCGACGGCGGCGGCGACGGCGGAAGCGCTCGCCGCGGCCTTCGGCGAGTCGTCCTCGTTGCGGCTGAACCAAATGGTGGCGTCGCTGTCGGCGGGCCTTCGAGAGACCAGGAAGGCTCGCAGGAAGCCTCTCCTCGGGCAACTGGACGATGACGACGAAAGCGACGGTTGCGACGGCGGAGGGTTGAACGCGGGCCCCTCTCCGATCAGCCCGGACGAGGACGACGACGGCGGCGTCACCGACGGCACGGGGACGGACGGCGGGGACTCTCGCCACGACCCCACCGCAACCGCCGCAACAACAACGACTCGGAAAAACGGCGGCGGCGGCGGCAACGGGGCGTGGTCGGCGTGGTCCACGGTGGGAGGTGGTGGTGGTGGTGGTGGCACCGGCAGCAACGGCAGCCACCACGGACCACCGCCGCTGTCGCTCGCTAATGACGAGGAGGGGCGGCGGAGCGGCGGTGTTTCTTCGGCGATGACGGCGTCGATGACGGCATCGATGACGGCATCGATGGCAGCGGCCGGTGGTGGGTCTGCGGACGACGGCGGGGACGAGCGGTGTGGTCGCGACGTGCCGGAGGTGTTTGTGGGCGCGTTTGCGGGGGAATCGGCACCGAAAACACTATCAGGGGCGGTAGCTTCTGCTTCTGCTGCAAGTGAAGATCAAGGGGTAGTGGCTCCACTGCATGGACCGTCGTCTTCAACGGAGGTGGCAACTTCCACCGCTTTCGTTGCCGCGGAGGGCTCGGGTTCGAAGACGGCCGCCGCGCTGCTACGGAACCTCGGCAGGCCGGACGGGGAAGGCGGTGAGGGAATGGACGCACAAGAGGGGCCGCAGATTCGGGAGGACGACGAATCAGCTTCGTCGTCGTTGGCTTTGACGCAGCTGATTCGAGGCAAAAGCGGGGGCGGAGACGTGGATGAAGGTGGTGACGGTGCTGCTGCATCAGGATTGGTGGGAGTGGTGGCGGTGGTAGGGGAAGATACGCACGGAGGAGCAGGTGTCGGTGTGGGCGACAAGAGTGTTGGTGAAGCGGCAGTGGCCGTGGCATTGGCGGCGGCTGAACGGGGGGGTCGTCTGTCCGCGGAGGCGGCGGAGGCGGCGCGGCGGTGGGAGGCCAAGCTGAAAGGGTCGTTCGTTACGATGGCTAGCGAGGTGCGGTGGGGGATGGCTCCGCAGCGGTCGAAGGACGTGAAGTTTTTCAAGCCTTGAAGTTGAAGCCCTGCACTTTTGTTCCGTGTCCCTCCTTGGTGTCCTGGTCAACGTTTTCGTGTTTATTTGGCACACTTGTTGTTTGAGACCCAACATGTACATTCTTCGGCACGTAAGCTTGGTGTCATGCTGGGACGATTGGAGACCGGCCTTCAAACGCCCTCGGTGGGTTCGATGTTTTCTTCATCGTCGTTTTTTCTCTCGATTCGACCCGAGGGGGGGTTGACGGCGCTTTTTTGCCTGGGCACGCGAGAGAGCGAAGCTCGTGTGAGGAATTCTCGGATCACTTGGATCTTGCTTCCTTGACTGAGACTCGATGAGGCCAACCCTTTCACTAGTCCGGACGGGTGACTGTCGCGTCGCCGTTTACTTGGTTGACTATACTGTTGTCTTTTGTGCGGGATGACCATCGGTGGCTTCGTTTTTGTGGGCTCCCCTTGCTTCTCCTTGGTTTTTGGTGTTTGTTACATACAGACTACCTACCATCTGTCCGAGCATGGACGGCACTAACACTATCATTGTTGCTAGCACGTCACGTCGGTCGGGGTGTTGAATTGCGTAGCCATTCACCCTTGGCACGACGTATCGCGCTGTGGGAACAGCAGTAGAGGGCAAGAGGCTTCACAGCTTCTACACACCGCTAAACCTACATGTCCCGAATATCGTCCAAGAGGAACGAGTGTTTTCCGAGGGAAGAAACTGTGTGCCGGTCGCAGGTGATTTTTTTTCTGTGCGCTGGATTAAGCCGGTATTTGCGATTCGAGACTGAGCTCATGGCTCTCAGCTCCCCTCGCAAGCGCCTCTAGTCTCACATTACGGGCGCTACAGGCTGCCTATTTTCCTTGTCCCCCATGCTGCTGCTGTATCTGTCTTGTTTTCTCCAGAGGGAAACCCGGGCTGTCCCATATTCAGCATCCGTACATTGAAGTCTACACCACCACCTGCGATTCTCAACTTTTTCTCTGTTCGTAAACAACCAACTGAAGATACCTTCAAGAGATCGCTACTACAAGTAGTCTAGACTAGCCGGTCTACTTGCTGTGAGTGCCATCTGCACTGCTGTAGATAAAGCGAAATCAAGTGTCCACAACGCGATGGAATAATAGCGTTCGTGACCATGGCGAGACGTGTCCTACACCCTGGTGTGTGATTTGGTGTGCGATAGGATCATGTGCCGAGCATCCGAGGCAAAGGTCAGGTATCAGTATCCGATCTGGTTGTAAAGGATCCGAGGGAATCACGTGACACGGGAGGGTTGGGGTATGTGTGTGACGTATTGCGATGAATCCAGGGAACCCCGAAGAGCCAACTGACGCCTTCCGCGCTAGAGTGTGCAGCGGTCCAGTTGATGATGTTCCCCGAATACGAAAGCTCCAAAAAGTGTGTCAGGGTGCTTCGGTGGGGTGTAGGCCCAGTTCCGCGGGTTAAATTGAGTGCCCGACGTCGGGATGTTGAGGTTTCAGCCATTAGTAGTGTTTTATACTGCATAATGTAATAAAAAAACGGGGATGATGCTAAAGCGTCCCCCCCCTTTGGAAAAACGGCGATAAAAAGTGTTTTTATTGGGGCCATTTTTAAAGCGCGGTTTTTGGCCTATTTGATGCGTCCAACCGCGGAGATTGACCACAGGTATACCCTGTGACATATGGGACATTTATTTCATCCATGTGCTTGAAAATATTGTATGTGTAAATATTGGAAAAACACAGTCCATTTGGGCGACAAACCGTGAAAATATTTAGCCACCAACGCCGGCAAATATTGTTTTCTCCTGCTGGAGACCCTTGTTTGGTATCCCAAACCGCAAGGGAGACGACCTGCTGCTGCACATGAACACAGCAACATGCAACAAACAGCACACAGCAACAAAAACAGTACAAATATTGTTACAAAATTACCCAAAAAAACAAAAGAACATCGAAGAGAAAAAGGCGTCAATCAGAACATGACGCGCAACACGAACACCCCTCAATTCCCTAAACCACAAGAAGCTTGTGAAACCTCCTGATCCGGTAGGGAGACCACGTTGAAAAGTGGCCTCCTCCATCTTCCTCTGCCTCGGCGTAGGCTTTGAGGAAGTCGGCTGCGGCTTGGATATCGTGGATGCGCTGGCCCCTTTTCTCCGCTTCTCGCAGTAGAGCCTTCAGCAACCCTCCGATGCCATCGTGGGCGCCATCGAAGTGCGACGTGACCGCGAAGTTGTGGATGAGGATGGCACCAAGCCTCTGCAAGCTCTTGGCCACGGCGTGAAAGTTGCGCTTCCCCTTGTACTGTTTGGCGCACCCGTCGGTGAAGATGTGCACCGTTGGGATCGGGGTTCCAGCAGTAGCGGCCCGCCCATCCCCCGTGATGTAGACTAGTACTGAAGGATGATGTCCATGGCGTAGATGTGGAAGTCGAAGTCATGATTGGGATCACTCGATACAAAAACCCATGCGTCTGTCTCATGCCGGCCGTTGTCGTCAGGACTGTGGTGAACTAGGGCCACCATCATGGTCGTGGAGGGCGCAGTAGCGCACGTCAAGATAGCGCCAGCCTCGTGCTTGTACTTCTCGATAAAGTCGGTCTCCACCAACAGCTCGCCTTTGGAGAACGTCGCCAGGCACACGTTGTGGGCTTGGCGCTGCCACTTGGCTAGCTCATGGTGATGAAGATACTGAGAGGGAAGAAACGAACGGGGGGTAAGCGGGGGGCGGGAAAATATAGTTGTAAGTTGAAAGGAAAGAACGGTTGTACGTTGCGCGATTGATTGTGTTGATACACGATTGACTACACGCCTCCAGTTGATGACGCAATTCCACATGCGGTCCATTATTTCACACCTTCTTGGAGTGCTCCACAAACTCCTGCCACAGGTCACCCAGTTTTCCAGCCTGGGGTAGCCGCTGCTTCTTGTGCACCTTCCCATCCTCCATGACTTGATCCTTGTACCGAAGCCACCCGACTACTCTGTCCGCCATAGACCCCAGGGCATCGCAGTTCATGGGGATGCTGCCAGGGTTGCTAAACCCGCATTCGGAGCATTCAATCGCAACGTATGCGGGCTTCCTCCCCCAGTGCTCAAACCTACCCCCTCGGTCCTCTTCAACAAAGTCTACCATCTCGCAAGCCACAGCCTCAGAAAAGCTGTGCAGATCTTTACACATGGCCATCCACTTCCACACCCACTCCCCCCGTCGCACCACTTGCACGTGCAGTTGCAGTTGGCATGTATTGCAGGCATCAACATCTCGAAGGCCTTCAGGTACATCCCCTGCTGCGTGTGGATCTGGCATGCACACTGCGATACCTTGGGTTCCACTGTGACACACCAGAAGCGAACATTTGAAACGGACAGAAAGGAGGACCGCAGGTCAGCAACGAGGCCGTCCTGTGGGGCGGTAACACAGCAGAAGAGCGAATTACGTTGGAACGGTCATGACGCTGTTTCGTGAAAAAAAAAGGAGCTCTCCCCTCATGTCTACCCACCATAACACCCACACCGCGTCGAGAGGAACAGCGTCCGCCCAGGGTCCGCGAAGCTACTGTCTTCCCTCAGCAGCTCCGCTTTAAGCCCCAAGTACTCCAGCCACTTCATAAACTTGCGCCATACTTGGTCCCCCGCGACCACGAGCTGCCTACGGGGGTGATGCTTCTCCCCTCCCTTCTTGGAGGCCTCCACATAGCTTTCGTCCCTACAGGGGTGTACGAAAGAACAGCACTGTGCAGTGTAGCAGCAATAGTGAAACTATCTCAAGGGGTACAGAGAAGTGCAGTTGATACGTCACGGCGACAAAAAACGGCAACAAGGAGATACCCCGATCTACATTTGTACAACAACAAAATTTGAAAACGCTTTCCGGAGTCTCCCGACGCACGAGAAATATCGTCAGAGTGCCAGAACCTCCTCGCCAAACCCATGACACGTTCGTCCATCTTGTCGCTCCTCTCCTTGCGAGGAGCCCAGAGGTATCTCCCCTTCTCCAAATCTTCCTGTGGAGGTATGGTGTGGTCAGTCCTGTGCATACGGGCACGCGCTGCACGGAACGTTGGGTCTCTCACACCGAGACCCTATACTCGCGCGGCAAGGCTGACGGCACCATGCGGCTCAGCAGGTGCGCACGGCTCATCCGGGGTGCAAGGGTCATCAGGATCGCACGTGTGCTCCGCTCCAGCAGCTGCGGCAATGACGGTGTTGTAGGCAGCGCGGCCGATGTTGCTGAGGGAGTGCAGCTTCAGCGTCTCTATAGAGGCGACCAGTGCGCGAATGTTCTCCGCATCGACAGCAGCCTTCGTCGCCGCTGCCTCTTTTAAGTTCTCCGACATCCAGCACCTCCCTCAGCTCCTCCTTCAACACATCATCTTCTAACACGCTCTGCTTCACCCCGTCGCGGTGCTGGTCGATAGCCTGTTTGATTACGATAAAATTTGAAGCAATTTTTGACGAGAGAGGGGGGAAATGTGAGGATGGGACTCATTACTTTCGTGGGAAGATGGAGAGCAGGGGAAATATACCGGGAATACAGCAGAAGTCTACGTTATATGACACAAGATAACACACCCCCTGTACCGATTTTCAAAGCTCGATTACTCCACGACGAGGAGAATGCATACACGAAATGATACATTTTCGAAAAGCTCTCGACGAGACGGATTCAACGCCGCCGTTTTCGGCGCTGTGACTGTTCCTGCAGTTGAGAAATCGAGCTTCGAGAATCGGTCAAGGGGGTGTGTTATCTTGTGTCATATCCGGTAGCCTACAGGGAAATTAAAAGATTTGAAAAATACGCAAGATATCACCCTATCTCGTGCCGTAAACCGCTCTGGACTTACCGTTTGCCGTTGTCGTGGAGGAGTCGTCGCGGGTTGTGGGCTTCTCGTCTGTCCGTTGAAAAAAGCGCCTCAAGCGGATCCGAGCGAGCGAGACGTGCATCGACTCCTAAGCTTAGACCTCGTTCGGCAGCAGCAGCAGCCACCGCAGCAGCGGCAGCAGATCTGGTGGCGGCTCCTTCCGGTTTCTTCTCGCGACGTTTAGTAGCCCGTTCTTGAAGGTCATCAACATCCTCTCGAGCCATATGTATAACGCCCTCGAGGTCATCCACCACAGAGTCTATTGCCTTGGTAGCCGCAGCCTCAGCGCCCTTCCTCAGCAGCGTGGAGGTCAGGTGATAGCCCCTGGCGTGCGGGCGTTGATGACCCTCGCTTCTCCCGCAATTTTGATATCGCGCCTCAGCATGGTGGCAGCAGCCGCCACCGTCCAGGCGACGGGAAGGGAATGAGCAGTACCTTGTCGAGGTGGGGGCGGGAAATCCTGCAGTAAGTTCCTTTGTGGGTAATTCGACCAAGCGGAGTCGATTGGCGGGGTGAACGGGTCGCTCCGAGTTGATCTTCCCTGTGAATTGAATCCCGCCGCATTCATTTTCGTCCAAAAGTGGCGCGATTTTGTTTTTTGTTCGCCCTTGTTTATGGTTTCCAAATCTTCATCTTCCTTTGTTTCGACAATTGTTGACTTTTTCGACCTTTTGAGCAGTCTGCCTCCCGAACGAGTGCGAATCAGCTGTTCGACCTTTGAGAACAGTCAGAGATTTGGCTGAGATGTCTACAGATCGCCTACATGTTTCGCCAGGGTCCACGTTTGATTTTTTTCCAGCAGAGGAAGATGTTGAAGATTCGGCCGAAAGGCCACCTCGGAGCAAATCTTGGGCCAAGATCTGTCCAAAAGCTGGCGTTGAAAAAATCTTGCGTGGAAATTGCGCACCTTGAACAAATCAAACGTGGATCCTGGCGAAACATGTAGGCGATCTGTAGACCTCTCAGCCAAAGCTGTGACTGTTCTCAAAGGTCGAACAGCTGATTCGCACTCTTCTGGGGGGCAGACTGCCCACGAGGTCGTAAAAGCCAACATTTGTCGAAAGAAATTAAGATAAAGATTTGGAAACCATAAACAAGGGGCCTCACGCCGGAAATATTCTTCTGCCGGAAATGGACCTAGAACCAGATATTTTTTTTCCTACCGACGGAAACTCGACAAGGTACGGAGTTACACACTTGGGAGGAAGGAGCCAACTGCAACTTACACACACACCTTGAGCCTGTTGCAAATCATGAAGCTCTTCTCGACTACCACCGCCGTCCTTTGCCTCGCCTCGGCGGCCGATGGATTCGTCGTCGCTCCTCCGTCATCGAGGGCAAGCGTCGCTGCATCCGGTAGGCAGTGCACACGAATGGTGTCGCCTCTGCCCGCTGCTTCCGCTGGCGCATCATCGCTGACGACGGTGCTTCAGTCTTCCGTGGTGCCGTTGGTTGCTGCTGCTGGCGGGGTGGCGGAGCCGGGAACCGTCAATGCGCCGGGATGGGTTCTTCCGGCGGGAGCCGTCGCGGTGATCCTAACTGCGGGACTGATCCCCCTCCTGCTAAAGGTGGGTGAAGTATGCGTGTTGACGCAGACCTTGCGCAAAACGTCGCAACTCATGTTTTTCCTACTGCAACTACATACATATAGTATGCACACACACGTATACAATATACGACACAAGATAACACACCCCCTTGACCGATTCTCGAAGCTCGAATCCTAAACTGCAGGAACAGTCACAGCGCCGAAAACGGCGGCGTTGAAACCGCCTCGTTCATAGCTTTTCGAAAATGTATCGTTTCGTTTATGCATCCTCTTCGTCGTGGAGCAATCGAGCTTTGAAAATCCGTACAGGGGGTGCGTTATCTCATGTCATATGCGGTAACTTCGGTACAAGACGTGAAAGAGCAGCACATATTGGGCCGTTGACAGAGACGGTCCCTGTGCAACAGCAGTGGCAACCACGTTCCCTCTGGTAGGAGGGGAGAGATGACGGAGGGGAGAGATGACAGACTTTGTGCAAGGGCCTAGACTATTCTCTGTAGATCGACTACATACCTTTGACTGTTGCACAATTTTTGCACAAACTACGAAGTATTATGCATGTGCATGTGGGTACCGAAAAAGCCCGATACGCCAACTTGACGAGATGTTTGTCTCAAAAACCACCGTTTTTGGTGTTGGCTTGTGAGGCAACTCAAATTTGAAGAGTCTACACAAGATCGGCGATGTACCAGACTGTCTTGTTGAGCCTTACCCACAGGGGAGATATCGCCGTGTGGTGCTCGGGAAGCCGTAGAGAAACAGATAGTTTCCGCTGACGCTATGGATTCATTGCTAATCTATGTCAGACTCGTTTCTATGGATAGCGATGGGTTCGTGGTGATACAGTAAGAAAAAAAACAGAGATCGGTCCACAAGTACAGGGGGAGTGCCACCGTGCCATCTCCCCGGCTCTTGACGGTACATGAATGAATGCACGATTGCTGAACCCGCTCGACTGCCCAGGACCTAGGCTTGTGTCAGGGTTTCGATCGGCTGCTGCCAGACGGTTGCAAGGACAAACGCGTGACAGATATGTTGGCGTGTCCGGTAACGTACACGACCTGACTCAACTCCTCACCTGCTGTTATTTTCTCTCCTCGAGAACTGGCTCTCCCCCCCTGGAGTTAGTCAGAAGCCGAAAGTTAAGCCAAATATCATGCAATCCCGTACGTACACAAGGACAATGACAAGGCCAACACACACACGCGAGGAGGATGGCAGAAACCAGCAAACAATACGCGGAGCCAGTCATAACGCAATCGAGTGCTTTGTGGTAGGAACCCCGGCAAAAGGCTTCATCTGTTTCCGTTTCTGTCTTCAACCCCGGAGAATAACCTAGCCTCCCCCCTGATCCCCCCGTACTGAAACCTCAAATCAGGACCTTTAGAGGCTTTTTTATCGCCCTTGCAGATAACACAACAACCATCTCTGTCGACAGACGGAAGTCCGGCACAAAATGACCAATGAAGTCATGTCATTGTACCAACACCAAAAGCAATGTTTTCCGTTTCTTTCCGCACTGAAAGACTGACGCATTTTCATGGTCTAGGCGCGAGCGATGCTAGGAAAAGGAACCTTCGATATACCCTCGCACCTACGTCGTTTCGCGACCCCCCCCTGGTTTGATTTCACAGAACTGTCTCCAACTTCAATGGTGTTCTCGTGATTCGGTGCCTGCAGCAGCTGTACCTCGCTTGCAGGCCAGATGCTCCGAATACCTTGTGATGATGACGCCCCCTGTTTTTTTCGTGCGGTGAACCGTCGCTTGGTTTGTGCGACGGTGGTCCACACACACGCATCCGGCTACAGCCCGGGGACGACGCGGCTAGGGACATGCAGGAGAGGGACGAGGGTCTGTGGGAGCAAAACAAAAAGTGAGAGACAACGGGACAGAAGCAAGATCAAGAGTACAAGAAGAGTAGATACAATAGACACCTTGTTTCTTGTCTTTCTCTCTACCCGTTCTCTCTCCCAGTGGAGAATTTTTCTGTGCCTCAATAGCGAATAAAGAACGGGCCGGGTCGGGCGGAAGGCATGCCTTCGTGTTTTGAGCATTGCACAAACTTTATGCAACGATAGCCCGGGCGGGATGACGGTGACCCGAGATCGGAAGGGAACGAAAAAGACCGCGTTGCGGCGGGGGCAGGGGCATCGCTTTGGTGCTTCATTTCATTTAGCTGAGAGTACAATGTGCGCATGCCACGATTCTAGCTGAACCCTCGGCCTCGTCGTACGGAGTTGGGGGTGGAGAGATCACAGTTGTGGCGGGTGGGTGGAATATTCATGGCGGAAGAAGTTTTAGCTTTGGAGGGATCGGGCCGTCGCCTGGAGCAAATTCGCGCGCATGGTTGTCACGCATGGGTCGAGTTCCGTTAGCTTACCGAGAGAGAGCTGGTGTTGGTATCAAACCGCCGCCGCTCGCGGGGGGGAACGTGACCGACCCCTTTGGGCCTGTAATCCGAACGCCTGTATGTGATGTTTTCGTTCTGCATGGGTATGTATACTGATAGCACTGAGCACGCCCTTGTTCCACTGGTGTCAGTCTGAGCATGCAAGAAAGATTTTTCTACAACACCCCAGCCCTTGTAACGCATTCTGCTCCCCCTACCTGCGCGCTGCACGTTCTCCGCCCCCCTCCCCCCCCCCTGCACTGCCCGTTCTCTGCGCCCCCCCCCCCCCCCCCCGCGTTCTCTCATGTGTCTGGCACTGTCTTCCGCTACACTGTCTTCCTCCTTTGGCTGCGCCCGGCTGCTGCTGATTCGATGTGTCGTTCGTGGTGTTGCGTACAACCCAGATTGTAGAGAGGCAGTCACCTGTTTAGGGTAAGCCAACTGGGCGAAGAAGATGAAGTACGTCGGTTTCGTTACCTCGTTCAGGGGCTGGGCGCCAGCCGCGGGGCGCGCGCATGATAGAGTGAACGCATTATAGAGTGAACGCACGCCGGGCCCAAGGTCGTCCTTCGAGTGTAGCTGGGCCGGAGAGGCTCACCGGCGGAAGGGGAAGGGCACATGAGGCCGAAGGACCAGCGAGCACACAGCCACGGGGACTATTTCCTTTGCGGATGGGGGGAGGAGATCGGAGATCATTGGGGGCTCGCGGCCGGCGCGTCGTCCTTCCGAGCGCAGTTCGTTTTCGCGTTTTCACGCGCTGAAGTATTGGGTACAATAGGGTTGAGAGCTGTTGTTGGAGGTCAGGGTTCCACGAAGCGTCAACATCCACAAAGTAAGGCGACACATACAACGACACAATGCGTGGCCACATAAGTTTTATTTTTAGAGAAAAGGCTGCGCGTATGTACGGGCTGAGTAAACGGGTGGAGAGCCCTCTATCGTGATGGCGATGTACACACGCGCACGCCAAGTCCTCAGCCCGTTTTTGGCACTTGAGGCGCTGCGTTTTGATGTGACAATGGGCGAGAGCGTTCTAACCGCAGGAATAGACAGGAATGAACAACGACAAGTGTACCTCTCGCCCCTCCCTGCCGGCGGGGCCCTTGTTCTGCAGGCAAACACCAACAGCACAGAATGACGCGAGGAAAAAGGTCCAGGGGAACAGAGATGTGTTGAAGGCCTCGTAGTCGTTTATCCGGTCAACAAAAGGCAATGGGGAGAGCTAGAGGCACCAGCTTCCCGAGATACTTTGAAGCCCTATTGGCTTCAGAGTCTGTCACGGAATTAGTTATCACTACGTACATTCACGAAGTACCTGTGACCACGTGAACGAAGCCCCTTCCTGATTCCTGGATGTACATTGCCCTCCCGGCGGGGGGGGCGGGGGGGTGGCCGATGTGTCAGGAATTGTTTTTCACGTACGCCCTTGTCCGGAAGCCCATTAAACCTCTGCACTGAACCCATGTCCTACAGCGGGGTGCAGGTCAATGACCATGCCGGGCTCGATCGATGTATGCATTTAGTTTTGTTTGGTTAGGGTTCGCCGGGTACCGTTCACTAGAGGGAGCATGCTATGTCACGGGGCGTGGCGTACAGCACCTACCCCGTACCGGGTAAGAAAACGTAAGAATCTCTTCTTGCAATAGACTATTATCCTTGATACTCGGCGAAGGAAGCCATGGATTGCATCCCCGTGGTTGGTTGTGACTTGTTATGTCGGACTCAAATATTTCGGCCCGGGACGCGTGAATTGTTCGATACAATCAAATCTTCAGTGCCTACCCCGATTCGCTCATCAAATACTGTACATACAGTACGTACCCGTTAATTTTTTGCTGTTTTACCTTGTCTTCCGGCAGACATGGAGAAGAACCCTTAAGCTCATAGTCTACCATTTGTCCGATCACTGTTGGGTATGTGTCAGTTCGTGTCACGATTCTGCTCTGTTTTTGTAGAACACAACATTGTCACTGGTTCCAGTGATGTGAGCTGTCGGCTTGTCACGACTCTCCCACGTGGAGTATTTGTGACATGACACGAGAGATATGCGCCTGAACACTGAAAGCAAGTGTGCTCGGACCAGTGTGCGAATTGCATTTGAGACAACTAAAACGCGATCTCGCGATCGCGCACCCACTGAACAAAACCAAAAGGCTGTGCAGCCCCTCTGCAAGTGCTACATTGTGGCCTTGTGCTCCCGCGTGCGTGCTGCCCCTAAGTGCGCTTCTTCTTCTTCCTCTTCTTCTTGTCCTTCTTCAGTGGTGTATCAATCGTTGGTTGCACCCCGCCGTTCGTCATCGGCGGTGGCCACTGCGCGTCGTTTCGGCTCGCAGCTGCCAGAGAAGCTGGCGACGATGCAGGGGCGGCGGCGGAGCTGTCCGCTGGGTACGACGCGGCGGCTTCCCTCTGATTGGTAGATGTTTCGTTGCGTTCACGTACGTCCAGACCGGCCGCAGGAGGTACACATCCACGTCCACGGTGTGCCAAAAATCGCAAGCAACATGCGATGAACGCATTTCGAGCGGAGAGGTTTAGGATCACGGCGGCGTTGCGTTCAAGGATGATCGATTTTCTATTTCATTGTGTGGTGCCATGTGGTCTATCGAGAGCCAGAGGAGTATAAGCTTTTGACGCGGGGGCAGAGGTTGCACTCATACTTTGGCAAATGGTACATCTGAGGGTCGCAGTAGCCGACATCCCGGGGAGGCCGTAAAGTTTTGTGTGCTTCAAATCAGATTGTGCGGGGTGCCCTTGGCAACCTCAAGTACAGCAGGATGGGGCGACAGACAGGACAGGTGCACGTATGTTCCCCCAGGAAATCGAAGAAAAATGTATCGCCGGATCTGCGCCGAGCTCACCCGTAGGTCATACACTCACCTCCCGTGCCTGCGCCGTGAGCAGCACTAGCTCGTCGGCGTCGAATACATCACCGATGCCCATCGCCATTCTCTCGCTGCCAGCGAGAGCCCTCCCGAAGCTCGGTAGAGGCGACAGCGTCGCCTTTGCTCAGGTCCAAGCCGAACTTGGAGGCGAGGGCGTTGGCCAGGGCCCCGGACTTAACCTGCACGTTGTAGTGCGGGCAAGAGGCCTTCCACACCAACATGTCGGCGATGTCGATGTGGTTCGGGCGGCCCTGGGCCTCCGCGGCTTCCGCCGCAATTCGAGCGAAGGCCGCTGTCAGATCCTATTTTCGGGTGAGCATGGGTTAACAGGGTGAGGGTGCACGTATTATCCGTGGTGATGATTCTTCTTGATTAAAGACGTCGGGTGAACTGTATATGTGGCCTACATAACCACATACACATCCTCAATCACGCGCGTTTTCCTAACGAGTATTCGTCGTTGATGCCGTCTTCAATAAATATTCACTTCCTGAAACGTCTATTTAGCACTTCCAGCTACAACATAGACCGACCGACAGCTGATCCCGCAGACAGACAGTCAATTTCGATGGCAGGCAGTATCGTTTTGGAAACCGGTTCAGCTGTCGGTACCTCGAGGTTACCGGGTAGGGACTGCCGCGATGCAGCCACAGCCAGCAGGAATATATCAAACTCCGCTGCAGGGAGGGATCGTGCTGGGTTGCACTCTACAGGCGTTTCTCACTCGCAGGTTCAAATCTTACGGTGCTCGACGACGACACGCAAAATACTCAAAGTCTAGGCTTCTTTTTTCGGGGTCAGGGTTTCAAGCGAATGTGAATGACAGCAAGTGAAGAATGTGGCGATCGTTGTGTTGTTTCCTCGTCATTGCAGAATATTCATACATATGTATATCCTCCAAGCACTCCACTCCTTTTGTACTTTCGTATTGTGTATGCGACACATACATGTACTCGCGGAGTCCTTGATTGAAAGCTATTTCGCAGTACTTGATCGCGATGCTTGTGTTTGAGGATGGCGGCACTGCACCAAGAAATGACCCCATTTCCAAACCCCATGGTACAACTACTGCCACCACAAAAACCACCAAGAAGAGCAAGAGCATTTCCTGACGGTCACACCTAAACAACAACAACAAAAATGTCGGCAACATGAACAGAAACTAACCGTCCTATTTGCGTTGCCGTCGTTGGCCATGTCGTCCATCGCCATCCCGACAATGTAGCCCAGGCTACAGGCGGGGCGCATGATGTCTTGCGGCACGTAGGGCGGCAGCGTGGAGGGGGAGTGGTGGGGGTCTAACACGGCTTCTCGGGCGCTATCCATCATGGAAGTAAGCTGAAGTCCAACATCGAACTCCGTGGACGTGTGAAGGGTGGTTACGATGTCCTGTGACAGGTTCGATTGAACGGGAATAGGGGTAGAACAGTTGTTATTGCTATTGTTGTTCTTGTTGATGTTGTCTTCACATTAACAAGCGTTCCGGTCTCTCTTCCCAGTACCTTCTTCTGTCCTTACTAGTGTGACACTTGACGGGGTCGATTCCCGTGGTCGCAGGCTAACTTATCTCAAATATAAGGCAAACGAAAGAAAAATGGACCCGAAGGGTCCGCGAGGCAACAGAAATCAACTACAGATAGTCTAGGCCATTCCGCTCGTCGCTATACGTTATGCGGGGTAACCCTAGACTGGAAAAGAAAAGAAAAGGAAAAAAATATGAGAAAGAAAAATGAAAAAAATGAGAGCAGATGAAGAGAAGGGAAAGAGAAGGAGAAAGACAAAGGCAGTAATTAAAATAAATAACTGATGAAAACGTCACCTCTGTTGCGATACAACGTAGGCAGGATAATCTCCACGTCAATCATTTCTTTGGACGCTTATTCTGGCGGAAGCGAACACTGATTTACAGCCCAAAACCGGCTTCTTGGTGTGTACTCTTCTCACCATGTCCGGGAAGTCGTTGCGGGTGGCCCACCACACGTCGAACGCGCGAGCCACGATGGCCATCCCCCGCTTTAGCTGAAGCCCCAAGGAGTCCTCGTTGCTTCCTCCCTCTGCCCTCCCCGTCACCGAACCGGGCATGTCCTTGAGCATCTGGACGATGCTCACAGCCTGCTTGATGCCGAAGTCGTCGCGACCGTCATCGTTCTCGGAGATGCTGGTGTAGTTCCCCCAGCCCTTCTGCGTAGTCATGAGGAAGTGGAACACGGCCTCGAGTACGGCTGCAATGCCGTGGCGGGGGCGACGGTGCACGCGCAGGGGGGGGTGGTTGTCATGTAGTGCAAAACACACACGTGACGCTCGGTTCGTCTTGTGTGGCGGTGGTCATGGCGATGACACATACTTCTTTACGATGGTTTCATGTTCATACGTATTTGTGGGAAATACGACACTCAAGAAAACAAGCGTTGCCACATGATTTTGGTACCTCGTCCGGAAAGCCCTCTATAAGCTGTGTTGTTGGGTGGCAAAGAAGACATGAAAAATGTCCAATAACGTTCTTCATCAGCTCAGATGATACAATATGCCATGCACTCCTGTACTGCAGACCCTCAAACGCCATTACATATATTTCTGAAGGAAGGCGTGAGCACGACGACAAAAAATATACTGCTGTACCTGGCAGTCCTGCGGAACGTGGACCAATGCCCCACCCTCCTCGTACCCGCGAAGGAGCTTGATGATCAGTTCCCAGAGTCGTCGCGGGCTCTGGACTGCCCACAGGATAGTTACCAGAAATCAGCTGCTCTGAAAGCAGTTCCCGCAGTCGTCTACGGTGATCATCACCGACTTGTCCCTCCACGCCTTGACGTCCTCAACGGCGGGCTTGGTGTGGATGGCCATCTCCTTGTAGCCGGTCAGTCGGTTTTGCTGGTATATTACGCCAAAATGGACAAAAACGGGAAAGGAGCGCCAATAGAAAGGACTGCCCCAGTGGTAGAGACACATGACGAAGTACGCAGCAGGCGTCGAGGTCGCAAGTCGTTAACTTTGCGGTCGAGGCCAGCGTAAGAGATGCGTGGGTAACTACTGTTTGCAGCGCGAGTCACGTCGTGCATCCACCATAACATGATCTACTAGACCATCGACACCCATGGAAAACCCCATGCACGCTTCAGCCAAACCAGGACTAAAACATGTCAACATGACTCTGCCCCTACCCAACCGGACGTTCCTCGGGGTCGCAGAAGCCTCGCATATATCCGCATTGAATGTCGGCGCTTCCTTTTGCCCTGTCCCTTCCTCTGTCCTCCTGCTGTGAAGAACCGGGCGAATCATGGAAGGAACTGAACGACGGCACATTGACGATGGGGTGCCCACCTACATACCGCGGAGAAAACCGAATACCTGGTATACCCGATTAACCTTGAGAGTGCATGGACGGGACGAACACCAACAGGATTACGTCCACGCGTGGCACAAAGAATCTCAACAGCGAATGATCGGAGCACTGCCCTACCACGCACCCGCGGATTTCTGCGACAGTGCGCTCTGGGGCCGCAGCTCGTTCCGTCAAAAAGGCGAGCTGGTCGTTGCTGGCGGCGAGCTGCTGTTGCACTCCAGCCAGCTCCCCCTTCATCTGTACTGCCGCCTCCCCTTGCTCCCTGTTGTTACGGTGGGGCACGATGGAGGCGGAAAGTGAGAGGCTGTTGCGCCGGAACAATGAATCTGCAACTGGCGGCCAGCAGCGACCACAATGCCTTGTTGACGGAACGAGCTGCGGCCGCAGAGCGCACTAATGAAGAAGTATGCCGGTGCGTGGTGGAGCATTGCCCCCGATCATTCGCCGTTGAGATTCTTTGTGCCACTCATAGATAACAGCACTCCGTCGAGATTCATTGAGCCGGACCAATGAATCTCGACGGAGTGCTATTATCTATGAGTGGTACAAAGAATCTCAACGGCGAATGATCGGGGGCACTGCTGTACCACGCACCGGCGTACTTCCTCAACAGTGGGCTCTGCGGCCGCAGCTCTTTCCGTCAACAACGCATTCGACGACCGCAGTGTCGAAGTCTCTTCCTCCAGTTCGGCCACGGGCTTGATCTATGTAGACATGAGTTCCAGCAGGAGCGCGCACACACGGATGAAAAACGAACGCAAGAGGGAGTAAGAAGTGGTCATTAGCGTTGATCTTGAACATTGGATATCGATTAAGCTGGCAATGGATCACCAGATACCACAGTCGTCGATGAACGTCACCGCCTTTGTNATCCCCTCCCTTTGGTGTTTGCCATCGGGATTGGGTTTTCGTCGTTTGGCAATGACGTTGTAATACAAGCCATTTCACTTCGTGAACTCGGCAACTAGATTTACCGTTTATTTTTTACCCCTGATGTTTTTTGGCGGTAACCATGATAATGGTGGTCGAGTGGATCATAGTGTGCAGGGTCGAGAACCCACACTCCGTGCAACGGGGATGATCGCACCACGTTGTGTTAAAACAGTCAAGCATCCTCGAGGCAGTTACACGGTGCTTACAACTGTCTCTGGAAGTGAAAACACCAGAAAATATATTAAGTCATACGCAGCTGTCATCCGTACCCAACGAAGCAAGCACAAGATGCCGAAAACCCTTAGCAGGATGCAGCGCACCCTTCATGCGACTCGCCGAATATCTCACGGCGCTTCGCGCTTGGTGATGTGAGNGCGTCTCCACCTTGTTTGAGCAACGGATATCAACCATCATATTGTTGAGCGACCGTCGTCATGATTACCGCAGGCCTACGCTTTGTTGGCACATCAAAAGCGATTCACGCTCCAAGAAGGAAAATTATAATGACCCTCTTTGCCGATCGGCTATGGGGTGGCGTCATAGGTTGAAGGAAAATCCATCGCTGGTGTCCTTCGGTTACTACGTATATTTCAAATACAAAAATTTCGGTTTCAAAATGTCATGTTCAAAGACGACACATGATAATTTACTCAACACACGTATTTATCAGGGTAGCCGTAGTACTGAATAGTATGACCATACCAGAGAGAGAGAGCTTTGGTACATACCGCTTCACCAAGACCACCAAGACCACGGCGACGACGAATGCCACCGCTTCGTCTGCTCCGAGGACGTTCGAGGGAAGGGAGGACGACGAGCAGTCCTCCTCGAGCATCAAGCAGGCAACGTGCTGATGGCGCTGGGTTCTGGTGCGGCGGGCGTGATACGTCCAAGTGTGGCGAGGAGAGAAGAGGCGAGACTACCCGCGATTATCTTATACAATGAAGGCTCGCACATGTTGCATGCAACTCCCCAAGCGTTGAGCTCCTCAAGTCAACATGACCATGAGGAGCTTTTGGATGTCAATATTGCCATAGGGAGCTTTTCGGGAACGAATCGACATACAGCGCGCTGTTTTGTCTTGCATACCATCGACGGCACTCACATCTCAACCGGCGTTCGCAAGATGCTGGCGCCAACATCCTTGACCGTGGCGTCCTCACTGGCAACGGCTTGGCTATTATTCGAATCAGGGGGTATTGGGAGTATTAACACCGTCAAGGATTTGAGTGAGACCCGCCGCAACTTAATCGCAACAAAGGTAGAGTCATTTCATGATTTCGGGCAGACACCCATCAAATCCTACAACGTGGTGTAAAGCTTGACGGGTGAACATGATGCTGTTCACCTGCGGTTGCCGAAATTCCCTTCCCTATGGTTGCTCGGTCGGCAAATAATTCAAAAACACCAGCAACACCCTGGGTTCCAATTTTCAAGTTCATCTTTACACGAACACCGCATACCACCACCAACAACCTTAGCCATCGACATCAAACACTACGATGGTACTGCACAACATCAACGACAACAGCGGGGTCGACCGAAATCATCATTACCATGCAATAAACCTACCTCCTCGTCCTTCGCAACCAAACGAACGACAACACGACAAGCAGGAGGAACAACAAGCACCGCTCCTAGTAGACCCTCGCCAGCTAACCACCATCTTCCGGAGCCGCGAGTACGCTGAAGAGCTTGCTCACCATGTCCGTTGGCGCGCCTCGTTAGCTGCCGACAGGTCGGACCCTTCCCGTGTGGTGACCTCCGCAGGCCTGGAGGTGGCCGGCTGGAGACCCCCTCCGAGGAGGATAGTGCTCTCCGCGGCCACGAGGGAGAGTGCGACCGACGCCTCGTCCACCTCAGCCACGTCGTCCTCGCACGCCGCTAGCTCTTGGCGAACGGCGAGCGTGGAAGCTCGCCCCTGGGAAGCGTCGCGTCGAGAACTCTGCAGCTGGTCCTCGAGCCGACGGACAGCCAGCCCGGAGCGTTCCGCCGCGACCTCGGGAGCCCGCTGCTGCTCGTCCACGGTGGCCTGCAGAGCGTCGTTGGTGCCGTGAGCGGCGACGAAGTCGGCCCGAAGGTCGCTCTCCATCGTGCGACAACTTTCGGCGTCAGCAGCGGCCGCGGTCTCGAGGGTGGCCACCGTGCCTTCCAACCCCTCGGTGGTGTCGCGCAGGGCTTTCGCAAGCGCAGCAGCATCGTCGCTGGCGGTCGTGGCGGCGGTCCTCTCGGACGCTAGTCGGGCGGCGTCGACCACAGCGACATGCTGCAGCCCCTTCACGGTGGTGGACAGCAGAAGGACGGCCTGCTTCAGCCCAGCGACCCGGTCGAGATGGATGTCGGAGCACATCTGGCGGCACGTTACCACATATCATGGCGGGTGGAAGGGAAGAAGGGGCTTGTGAGTGTGGGGGAAAACTTCGGAACAACTGTGAAGACACCGACAACAACTACGCAGCCGGAATGCGAGCGATGGATATTCCTGTGATTCCACGGAGCGACACACTGCTTGGCGAAAAAGTAAAGCCTGCGATGTTCTTGACGGTTGCCATGCGTCACGGGTTGGGGTTGATTGTTGGTTTGTCTATTGGGGGGGGGTGGGGCGTTTACTGAAGGAAGGACACGTACACATCACGACGGTTTCACGGTACCATGTTCGTTACTCCGAGTGTGCACTACAGCGAGCGGTGACATTGTAACACACATAACCACGATGGGGTGTACCGTAAAGCGAAATGTTGTCTTAGGCTATTTTTGTGTTGCCTTTGTAAAATAATAGCAGTTCACGAGAACTGCCGGAGACATCTATAGCGCACTCAACAATCCATCACTCTAGTGGATGGACAACATAGGACTTACCCTCGTGACGCGAGCAACCTCGGCCGCCGTAGACATTAGTCGTCGGAGAAGTCTCCTGAAAACAAATTCCAGAAACAACAGCGCGTCCTTCATACATGGCGGCTAAGTAGGAATGCACATCGTGTTGTACGAAACAGCTCGATCTACGTAACCTCCGCCATGATGGAAATGATGGACAAACGGCACACCACGAACGTGCAGCCCGGTGCAACCCGGTAATGCCGTACCGGGAAATCTAATACTCCAGGTACATGTAGTGTTCACAGCAGCAAGTTCCTCAGTCACGCATGCTCCATCTACTGCACATGGCACCGAGCACATAGACTCACGGTATATCACAATCCCACCGAGCTATGCAGCTATTGCTCCTGACGTTGACTCCGATGGCGGGAGGGGGGGATGATGTACTGTAGCCCCCCCCGTCCGACCTTGGAAAACAGCACGATTTAATATTCAATCATGGACTTTGATAGTCGGAGGAGTGACCAAACAGAAGGAAGGGTTAAATTCTACGATCGCTTCCTTTCGAACAGGTATGCATACAGCAAATAACAATATGACACACGTTCCTCTCACCTCATGAGCGCAATGCCCGCCTGCTGGCTGTCGTACTTCGCCAACGCCGCGATGGCCTCCTCCAGCTTCCCGCTGCGGAAGCCCTTGATCATCGCTACCTCCGCGAGGGAGCGAAGAAGGTCCACGTCTACTTCTTCGGTGGCCTTCATGGCCTGCGTCACCTCACGCGACCACCGCTTCTGGGCCTGGACAACGAAAGAACAACAATTCAAATTTCAAATTACGAACGAGGCGG
>CACKRE030003609.1:169053-179900 GCA_902602495.3 Ectocarpus sp. CCAP 1310/34
TGGCTTGTTTTACAACGTCGTTGCCAAGCGACGAAAACCCAATCCCGATGGCAAACACCGGGGGGGGGCGGCTTGTTTCACAACGTCGTTGCCAAGCGACGAAAACCCAACCCCGATGGCAAACACCGGGGGTGGGCGGGGGGGGGGTGTACTCATAGTCGTGCATGCCGTAGTCATTAGACCATTGACCTCGCATCCCTACACAGCCGGGACGGAGCACGCCGGGTTCTCACCGGACCAGGCTCTCACATCACCAAGCGCGAAGCGCCGTGAGGTGTTCGGCGAGTCGCGTGAAGGGTGCGGTGCATCCTGCTAAGGGTGTTCGGCATCTTGTGCTTACTTCCTTGCGTACGGATGACATCTATCTGCGTGTGACTTAATATATTTTCTGGTGTTTTCACTTCCAGAGACAGTTAAAAGCACTGTGTAACTGCCTCGAGGATGCTTGAGCGATTTACCCCAACGTTGTGCGATCATCCCCCTTGCGCAGAGTGAGGGTTCTCCACCCCGCACAACATGATCCACTCGACCACATTGTGGTTGCCGCAAAAACAAATAAGAGGAAAAGAAAAACAAACGGTTAGTCCATTTGTTACGATGTCTTTTTTTAGGCTGTATATTTAAAAAAAAATGACAACTGGCCACATAGCCCGGTGTTACAACGTCTTTTCTCGCTAAAATATGAAAACGAACCTTATTTGACAGCCTAGAACACGAGGCTATTTGGCCAGTTGTCATTTTTTGAAAAAAGACAGCCTACAAAAAGCCTTAAAATAGACATCGGAACAATTGGCCTTACCATTTTTTTTTTTCTACCACTCGTTGGGAACGAGGCGGCGGGGCGTGTTAACCTTCTGATCTAGAATGTTGGAAGCTTCTCTTTGGCAATAGTAGGAGGCAGCCAGTCAGTGTTGTCATTGCCCGTGTGGTTTGAATAAATAGTGACCCGCACTCAACTCGTGATGTTTTTCCGCTCAAGAAATAAATCCAATCTATCCGATGGGCCAGCTCACCAGCAGCAGCAAAAACTGTCCGACACTCGGTAGCCAGAACACAAGAGCAATGCACATCATGCTATACGTATATACACAGCAGTCCAAAGGGTTGCGAGATAGGACGCAAGTGACGATAAACACACAAGGCTACCCCCAGTAGATGGCGATCTTGCTGCAGTCGGGACAGCTGACAACGCGGCACAATATGCTACATATACGGTGTATTTCAATAACACGGTCGTTGTCTCTGATTCATTTCCTCCGCTCACATCACGAGAAAAAATGAAGAAATCATTCAATAGACTATGTATATATATATTTCGTCCTTTCCATCTACACTGTATTGCTTGTCCGCCCACCTTTCTTGGCGAAGGAACGTCGAAGTCCCCTGACATGCCAGTAAAATGATTTCGTCCTGTTAGGCTTCTCGGCCTGCAGCCTCTTGGTCACCTGTGAGGTAATGGCCCTCAGAATGTCATCGTCATTCTCCCCCACCTGAATTTCAACGAGTATCCCACAGCAACGAGCAGTAGCAGCGGCAGTATTTAGCAGCAGCAGCAGCAGCAGGAAGAAGATGTGGGAAACATTCAAACACGATGTCACGCGGTATGCTGCTGTTGTGGTATTCAAACTCAGCGGTACGCTGCTGAACGGACGGACGGACGATTAGGATTTACCCGTCTTCATCTGGGCCAAGTATTTTACAAGACACGGTATGCAGGGAGGACCCAGTTCTTCATAAGGAAGTACCATATTTCGTAACAACCATTTTTCCTTCAAACCCGGCAAGCAGCAAACAGAGAGAGGAAGGGTGGCGCAGACCGAGCGAGCCGTGATGGCCAATGAGACTGTTGTTTGCTTAGGGGTCTTCGGGGTCTACATACAATCCGCTGTAGTCTATGTATGGTACACGACATGTATGTATAGACTACTGCTGCCGTGCACAATACGTCAGGAACGAAGAAATAATTCACACACCAACGCTGAGGTACTTGCACCTGCTCTTTCGACATGCGCGTGTCGTATACGGTAGGTACGTTGAGACGCCGCTCTCACCGTCGACTGGGTCTCGCGGTAGACACATCCCGCAGCGATGCAGGATCCCCCCATCCTGCTCGCCAGGAGCATAGTCGACGACGGTGGGCACCTGCCCTCCCACTCGGCGCGCGGGCACGACGGGTCCTCGCGCAGGGCGGACTGCTGGCGGAGGGCCTCGCTCGCCGGGCTGAGGTCAAAGCGGTTTTCTGACGCTTGGGGATTGAACCCAAGGCTTGGGCATCCGACCAGGTCACGGCTGTAAACGTGACATATGGACGGGACACCCGCAGGACACAACAAGCAGAGGACATTTCGCAACGGACAACGTTGGTGCTGACAATCCCACTCCGAAGGAAGTACTGCTGGTGCTGCTGGTGCTGTGTAAGCTTGTCCTGCTTTATTCTATCAACGAGGGAATGCTTGCAATGCACACGAAAAAATAATTGGTTGACCCGTCCGTTCATTTCACGAATAAATGACTTGGAGCGAGCTCAACACTCACCACGCAACGGGTAGCTGGTACTTCCCGTCGTGCCCCTTGGACCCTACGGAACCCTCCAACAAGAGCGCCGCGCAACACCCTCCCTGCTGGGGTGTGTCCGCCTTCTTCCCCCATGCTCCTGTCACGAGGAAAAGAAGGGCAGCGTGCAGCAGCAGAGCCCGCGCCCACATGGCTTCCCGCTGCTGGGCGCCGCCGCTGCGAGCACATCATGACCGATGGCAAGCAACGCCTAGTGTCAACGTGTTGTAAAATCTACGGGTTGATTTGATTCTTCTGACTCGGAAAACAAAGCCGGGTCGTCTGTGCCCGCAGGAGGAGACCCGTTCTACAGCGGGGCTGCTGTGCGCACGGCGAATGCAAGCCGGCGGGGGGGGGTTGGGGACGCGTGGATCCCTCGTGGTTGCTGGTCCCAACATGTTGTTCTACTGCTGTTTCTTCTCCGAAGATTTTTGTTTCGGACTTTCTTTTTTCGTCCGTTCCTTCGCATGAAAAAGGATGTGGGGATGTGCCCGTCCGAGTGGGGGGCATGAGCTGTCTTGTCTGCCTGTGGTGCGGCTTTGGCCAGGTAACTAGCCTACTCTCGTTCTTTTGCGCGTGGGCATATCCTATTGCGAGGTGCTGCAAAGCCGCCACGTTGAACAGCACTGTTTGGTTGCCGATCCAATTGCTGGCTGCCACTTAGGGAGCAATAAAAGACTACCTGCTGACAGAGCAGCCGCGTCGCCGCGTCAAGATTTTGTCAATATCCGCAACATGAGATGGCATCCTTGCAAGCTAGTGCACACCCTCCTTGAACCAATCAGCACCGGGGGTAGGCCCACACCTTGCGCGGCTTTTTCTCGGGGCTGGTGCAGCTGCTGCTGCTCTTCTTCTGTCTCTCATGCTCGCTCTCACCTTTGATGTGTTCTGAAGTACTTGGTCGCCTGTACGGTGCGCACACAANGAGAGAGAGAGAGAGAGAGAGAGAGAGAGAGAGAGAGAGAGCCCGCACCCGACTGCATATATGTTGTATGGACTACAGCAGATGGCAGATACATGTGTACAGCAGTAATGCAAGAAGGGCTGCCACTACAGTACATCTTGAGACGGAGAACTCGTGGGGTAGAAGATGCGTTATTACTTACAGTAATTGAAACTATCCACGTCATTACAACTATTTGAACGAATGTTTCGAACGAGATCAAGGCACAGACTCCCGCACACATTGAACATCACTGCTCCGGCACCCACGGACACTAAATGCATGTGCTAAACATTACTTCTAGACGCGGATGTGCGGGGAAGTAAGATCATGCTGTATGTACAACTCAGAGCAAAATGTAGGCCTGAGTACACTACGGGATGTATCCGCTCGGAGAGTAGAACAGAAGTGTCGGATAGGTCGTGTATCGAAAACCCTTTTCCGAAGGACTACCCAATCTGCTCTGCACTCGATTGCTCACCGAGAGTTTGAAAAACGCCACCGGGTGCAGCCAAATCTATCGTAAATCGCTGCTTGCCGTTGGACCATTGTTCTGTGAGAATTGCCTTTGGGTTTCTTCGCGAAGTGATTGTTGTATCCGTTTCGCGAGTCAGACAAACGTTTGACACAGCGGCGCCGGGCTCCTGGAACACTACTACAGTAGTCTTTGAGCTATGCCGAGGCTTGGTATGTAACTTTCAGCAGCAAGGCGGTCCTTCTATCCTACACAGCAATATCCCCATGCGACCCTACGCTGCTTGCTATGCCTTCCTCAGGATGGTTGGCGACCAATGACCCCCCCTACACTCAGAAGTGTGAGGGGTGCCAGCCGGCTAGTACGGACGGACCCCGGGATGCTACCTGTCGGTGGACTGAACAGCATCTGCTGAGAAGATACAGGATACCCGCAGAAAACACATGAAGCAAGTACGGGTAACGCGAGACCAGCCATCAGGTCTAGCCTGTTGTTCACCGACAAGCCTGGGCGCAATGACAACACGAAACAAACGCAGACAATAGGGGTCACGCCTTTCACATTCCTACTCTCTCTCTCTCTCATCGCCCCACCCCCTTCACAGATTGTCCGTCAAAATTCGTCCGCGGCTCCACACGCTGTAGGTGTATCGCCCGTAGTCTACTGCCTCTTTATGGCCCTTCCGCCACGACTTCATGAACTGCTTTGCCCCTGATAGAATATCCTCGAGTACGACGGCATTCTCTTGCCTGTCCTGCTGTACCCCCGTGCAACGTTTGCCTAGAGTACCTGGTCAACTATAACATTCCACCAGTAGTCGAGCGTTGTAGAGCCTTGCAGAGCTCCAAAGGTCATAAGGCGCTCTTCCGACTTGAGACAGTGCTGCGACGAATTGCAGCCGTTCTCCCCGCCCAAACATTTTGTGAGAATCAGCCGCTCCAATAGTCGCTTGTCTTCCTGTCTAGCAAACGCGCCACACGGCTTAAGGACAAAGGGTTTGGCACTACCAAGGTTACCCCCGGTAGCAGAGAGGGATAGAAATGTCATAATTCCGATACTTGTCCAACAATTAACGCCAATAATGCCGTCTGCAAAAGGTTTCTGGCAGTTAGCGGTAGACCACAAGATTTTACCGTAGACCGCCTAACCCCAAGTGTACCGTGATACCTTCAGAACGAAGACCCCGAATTCGCTATGACTCCAACAAGATGCAGAACGCGCCACCACTCGATATCTGGGAGTTACAGCATCCAGCCAAAAACGAAAGGAGTCTGTAACAGCTGCAACTATAAGAACAGGTTCTCAGTGAAGAAGTCTACACAAAATCCTTGTAGTCATGTTGGGTTACTCCACAACGAATGCAAGAAACGAGCCCCGGGTAAAATGGATGTACTTCGAACAGGTAATAAGTGGTAACGCCGTCCGTCATGAACTGGAAAACAGAAAAACAAGAGAAACCAATTGCTGGCAACTCCTTCTTCTGGCGCTATCCGGAAAGAAGCCAGACGAGGCGGTAAAACGCCATATAACCGTTCCGTCTACCACAAGGTACCGGGTCAGCCTTGGTTCTTCCGAAGCATACCACCGACTGCTGGCGAAATATCTATAGATCATACATGCGCAACAGAAGACATTGCGCATGTACTACGAAGCGTCTGGAGGACGAATAACTAACTTGGATCGGGCTCCAGTCTCCTTCATCTCCTGCATTGGTGATGCTGAGCCGAGGCTCACGTGGTCTGAACGTGACGGATTGGCTACCCCTATCCTGTCCTGGACAAATGGCTGCCCGTTGTTCTTGCGCTCTTCGCTCTCGTACAATCCCCGTCCAATGTTCGTGGGTGGCATGTTGTTGGCTGTTAATGAGGAGGGGTGCACAGCTCAAATGGGGAGGTCGTAGAGACGGGGCCGTCTGTGGAGCACTGTTTGATGTGACCTCACCCAGCAAGGTACTGTGACACGCAGTCGAGGTGTTTCTGGAGGTCAAAAACCGCCTAGCATCAAGGTCGCTGGAAACAAACCTGAGCAGAAGGGCTACCCTCGAAGCAGGTCTCGCAGGAAGAGGTGGCGTTGTCGAAAAGGCCGCATTTCTCTTGGCAGCCAGGCAGACGAAGGGACTGACCGAAACGTCAACATGCCAGACAACACCAAAAGGAAGAACATCAACAGACAACGATCAAAACGCGTATCAAACTTGCTTGATGTGTGGTAATCCTGGCAATGCAAGAACGCGACTGCAATTTCTCAATCAGCCCTCTCGACGATGTTGCAGATTGCGCCACACTTCCATCAGTGTATAAAATGTATACGGGTAAGCAGTGTGAACGGTGGGTTCTTCAGCCCCGCCGCGCAAGAGAGCGTACACAGCGAGCATGACAGGACACACATCGTATACATATAATTCACGTGCGTGTCCTTGTCGTTGATTCACATGCCTGTCGGCGGCCTACCGGAGATAGTCCATGTACACTGATTTCAAGCTCGAGGCAACGGGTAGACAAAACGGGCCTCTCTGCAGTGACGAAGTCTAGCTTCTCCAAGAGTTAAGGCGGATCAGATGTAGGATAGCCTGGTCGGCCAGATCGAACACCGTTGACGGATGGGAACGGCGGAGGCGACAGTAGATGGGTGGAGATGGGCGAGAAGCAGCACGCAGCCTTCACGCCGAAACACATGCAGTCATTACATACGCACACGTGTTCATCATGCGTGCACTCGCGTATACTCACATCTTTCCTCGCGACCACTTCCCAAACGACCTACATACGCTTGTACATGTATGTGCAACCTACCCTTTGCAAGACGCGATCGCTGACTCTCTTATTGTGGTTCCCATTGTAAATCCGTAACAACAGATGCGTGTGGTAAAACGTTGCAAACCGAATGGAGCCGAAGCCTACATAGTGACCCCGCTTCACACGTGGGAGAAAATTTATCGATAGAGGTAGAGCGAGACTTTCGCAGTTACCGATTGTTGGCAATCCACGCAAACTAAGGCGACTGTGACTTGTTGGCAGGAGAAGGTTGTTCCCTCTCCGGTCAGTTTCAACCTCTTGTTGACTCCTTTTGGATAGAACAGAAGGCGCGGACGGGCAGACAGCAAAGTTAAACGGCCTCCCCCACTCCACAAAGTGACTCTATGGGTCAGCGTGACAAGCACAATGATCAAAAGTGAGTGTTGCCGGAGAGATCAAGACCAATGCACGCTGAAATCAATGAACTCTCCCTCTTCCAAGCATGCATCGGGTGCGTGGCTGTGCTACTGCTGTACACTACAGTGGGTATCTTGCGACATGCGTACGGATGTTGCAATACTACTACAGCAGTACCTCAGGTTCGGGTTCTCTCGTGGTCTATCTCCCTTTTTTCTGAGTACTATCTATCTCCCTTTTTTTGAATCCTTATTCTCGCGTGCCAGACCGGGAACAAACCACCGGCTGGCGTTGAGTCGGTAGACTTCGGCACACGCGTCTTCACGTAGTCTAGCAGTCAGTCTAGTCTATGTGCGTGTTTTTTCTGCCGGGCATCGTCCACGATATCGCCGGGAGTGCAACAAGTTAAAGCTTGTCCACCTATACTAATGGTCCCGCACCATGTTTTGGTTGCTCGCAAGGTTGAAGCCGCCATTTCGGCCACCATGGTGTCACCGTGAAACGCGACACGGCTGCTGTGTTGTTCTACTGTGGACAGCAGACAGCACACCTCGGCTGGAGGTGTATAACTACAAAGTACCAGTCCAACTTGACCAGTTGCCAAAAAAGGCTTGGTGAGTACAGGTCGAGCCCAGAAATCGATTCGTTGGCCTGGGCCTTTGAGTTCACACGGACCCTCAGACGCTCGCCAGGGAATATGAACAACACGATGTTGAAACTACCACAACCGCTAGCGCAATAACCTTTGCACAAGTAGGCACCGGATCCGCCTGACGAGCGCGGAATAACAGGCGCTGATTGGCCGAGATCGACATTCCAGCCCACAAGCACCCAAGAAATGGGAGAAGGCGTGTTGCATGGCCCCGCGCTCTTGTCCTGCTTTCCCCCTTCCCTCTTCCCTCTGACCCTTCAGCATGCCCCTTCAGCAAGGGACGGAAGCGTGCCGGTGAAACTAACCAGGAGAGAAATAGCGGCCGCAATCGGGAAGGTTCGCCCTCACGCCGTTTGGTTGGTGTGGCATTGGTGATTCCGCAAGCGCATGCGACCGTCATCACCACCCGACCGAAGCAGCCGCCTCTCACGCACGCTCGCTCTGTTGCTGCGCTTCGGCAAATCGAAGCACTCGGGATCCTCCCGCTGCAATGCATATGCGTTGCGTTCTCGCTTTCTTGGTGAGTCGCAGTCCTGCGCGAGCATCCGGGAGTGTCGAGTTGTAGTAGAGTGAGGTCCCTGTTTCGATCACATCGCTCAGGGGTATGCTGTGAGTGGCGACAACACCGGCAGCGAGGTACAGTACTGCAGTAGCTCTTTCCACTAAGTTCCAAACAAAGAATGGAAACCGAAATTGTTGGTTTTTCTGCGGCAGTCAAGGTGAGCCTTGCATGCCACTGCGAACGATGATCTGCTTGGTCTCTTTTTCTGCCGGGAACTAGGCTTCCTCTCCACACCTACCACCTACGGATGGAAGGGGAATCAAGGGATGTCTCTACCAACCTGCTGCTAGAAACACCCTCGTGCCTTCGAGTGGATCCGCCTCACGCCCGACGTGCTTCCGTCGTGCACCGCAGCGAGCAGGCATATCCGGAGATGATGATGAGGAGCGCTGCATACCACACGGCGCCAAAGATACAGGAGAGGAGCACGCTCCATCCCACGGCGACGATGTGATTTCAGAGGTGGGGAGCACCGATCGAGAGTGGCACGGGTACGACAATGTAGATACTCCAGTTTTTTGTCTCGTGAGGTGGTTGCTTGCTTGGATTAGGGTAAGAGTTTTTGCTGGTTCTGGCTAGTTGCAGGAGGTCAAGGTGTTCTTGGTAGAGTTCGTTACGGCTCTCTTTCACTCTATTTCGACATCGCAATAAAGTTGCTGCTTTTTGCTGCCGCTCTAATGTAAGACAGCACGCAGCCGACCGAAAAAAGCGGGTGTAACCCTGTAGTATTTATCATTTCGAGACTCGAATTATGCCTAGACAACAGTAGGACTTCTTCCTCCCCTTGTTGCCAGCTTGTAGCATTGAGGGTTGCGACATTTGCATGGCTCGCCGTCTTGCTGACATTTAACGCCGTGGCCGTGTTTGGTTGGGTGGCGTTGATAGGCGATTCCTAGATAGGTGGTAGCAAGATGAAGGGAGAGGACGGGGAACAGCGGGAGTAGCTGGAGAAGGGACACGAAGAAGAGGTGGACTAGCGTTCATGACTATTTCACTCCATGGAAATTTGACATTGTTGATGCCTGTTGCACCAATCTGCTAGCTGCGGGGACCCGTGCATTTTGCGCAGCTACCGACGCTCATTGAATTCTGCAGCTTCGTCAGCACCATCTGTATTGAGCATGGCCGCTCTTGTCGACAGAAAAATGTTCGTCTTTGTGCACAGGGGTAAATCTGCAAAAAATGGCTCAAGGAAGACTTTTTTTTTTCCAACCTTTACCAACGGAAACATCAGGTGCGGCTTAACCCGAGTGAAGCGGCAGCGTTTGATTTGTTTGCGCACTCTAGAGCGCTGTCTGGGAAAAGACGTGTTGTTATAAATGGTTCCGCACAAACATGCAGCCTGCACTATCACACAAGGCCTGTTGCAGGCACGCGAGCGGGAGCCGGTGCTATTGCTATTGCGATGTCACGAGCTCTCAGCGTGAGACGCTTGGTCGGACATACCAATGGTCGTATGCCTACGCCATTGTTTTGTTCTTGTCCTTCTTCGCGCACGTTGTGGTGGTTCGTGAAGGCGCGAGTGAAGCAGGTGCTGTCGCCGCAGGTGCCAATGGAGCTGTTGCCCCTGGCCGACTACCTCAACTGCCCTTGCACCGTCGAGCAGCAGACGGCCGCTTTGTTCGGGATGCTCAGGCAAGCGATGTCTCCTCTCTTTTTTTTCTTTCTCTCGATCGCGTTTTTTTTTCTCGGCGTCCGTGAGTGTGGATTCAAGTAATCTACTAGCGCTGCTATGAGACCCGGCGACGCATGACAACACGGTAGTCTGTGTTGTACAATGCGGGGCAATACTGAAAGTAGTAGGCTAGTTGCGTGTGTCCCTCTCCGCCCCCCTTGTATGCGACCCCCGGGGCAAGCTAAAGTCTCCACCGTCCTGGCGAAATGATGCCTTGTCAGTTTGTTGCCCTTGAACTGCGCCCACCGCCTCCGTTCTGCCAGCAGCGACGAGATGCTTGCTGCAGTAGATTTTGGTTGTTGCTATTCAGGAGTACGACTTCATTCGCGCAGGCGGTGCCGCCGACCCAGGCGACAACGACGAGGAGAGGAAGACGGCGGGGGTGGGGGCTCCGCGGGTCCGGGAGGAGAAGGGGAGGGGGAAGGGGAGGGGGAGACATCTCGCCAGATGGCCGCGCTGCGCGCTTTTTTGGAGGGACAGGTGGGTTCGAGAGTCGGGTTGTTGATGTCTAGTTTGTTCAATATTTTTCACTTTTCTTTCATGGGGGATGAAGGAATGATTACAGTATGACATCACTTTCGAGGTATGGTACCTTTTGTACCATTGCAGTTGNGCGCTTTTTTGGAGGGACAGGTGGGTTCGAGAGTCGGGTTGTTGATGTCTAGTTTGTTCAATATTTTTCACTTTTCTTTCATGGGGGATGAAGGAATGATTACAGTATGACATCACTTTCGAGGTATGGTACCTTTTGTACCATTGCAGTTGCCTATAGTGTCTTCTCCTCTTGCCCCCTGGTTGGCAGTCGATGGTGGTGGTACTCGAGTTGCGGGTGATG
>CACKRE030003617.1:93411-108106 GCA_902602495.3 Ectocarpus sp. CCAP 1310/34
CCCCCCCCCCCCCCCCCCCCGAGCGCGCGCGAATGGTGATGGAAAAAACCAAGAAACAACAGCAGAGCACGGAGTTGGACGGTTTAGGCGCAGCTTGAATCGAAGCGGGCAGATAAGAGCAGAGAGTTGGACGTTTTAGGCGAAGCTTGTATCGAAGCGGACAGATAAGGGAGAGAGTTGGGCGATGTAGGCGCAGCTTGTATTGAAGCGGACGGATAAGAGAGGCGTGCGGAGGAGAGAAAGGGGGAGAGGACCGGGCAGCGGCAACCTGACCAAACCAAGGTCTGATGGATGCGACGAATCGACAAGCCACCAGGGCATGGATAGAATGCTTCACAATGCAATCCTTTCGAAAATTTCCGACAGCATTGTACGGAGTACGTTAAAGTCCAACCAATCAGTCGGCCGAAAACCTGCCAGACACGCTACAGAGTAACCTGACCATGTCGTTCAAGTTTGCTGCTGCTTGTCGAGTATCACCGAATGTTTTGGACAAAGAGAAGACGCGCGCAACCACTTTGATGACGGGGCCGGTCTTGTCACATGGTATGCATATGTGTCAGAGCTGCTGCGCTGGAGGAAGGCGCGTCGGTCCACACCACATGTGGTCGAGCGCAGCATCAGACGACACGCGTCGTCTCGAGCAAAGCTTAGCTTCGGATATGACTATTATAAACGTGCAACGTCTCAAGGATAAAAACGAAGACGTGCTGCAACTCGGTTTGATTTGTCTTGCTCGACGAGTCATTCGATCATGACCCACGATGAGCATGGTGTGCACGCGCCGGCGGCTGCGTCTTTGGATTGCTCTGGAGGAACGCCAAAAGCCAACAGCAAGAGGGAGTCCTGTTTTCGTAGTCTGCACACATTCTTCAAGTTCGAGCACACATTGGTGACGTTGCTACAACAGGAGTTAGTTAGCACCGCAACGAAGGTCATCAACTCCGCAGCGAGAAGGAAATGGAACAGGCATGCGGTCAACGAAGGTGGCCTCGCGAACTTCGGACAGAGAACAGGCGCTAGGTTTATGCTCTGCGCGGCGTCTACTGCTGCACTGCTGCTGTATCCTCTCGTTTACGGTTGCAGATGACAGCGAGCGGTAGTTTCATGCAAATCGGGTAGCATTTTAGCTGTCTTACAGGACATGTTCCATCCCGTCTCAGGCACTTTTCCTGCTGCAGCAGCTCGACAATTGCTATGATTTGGTACGCGTGAGGGGCAAGCCTCGCGTGTCCTCCCGCACGCACCGAGCATCTCAAGTGTGTTGCCCGTTAGGTTACCTCGCTCCCTCCCCCGAGAAAAAGGCCTCATGTTTCTGGAAAACGCATTCCACATATACCGCCCGAGAGCAACCGTAATCAGAGCGCGACGACGTGACCCACCTCCACCGAGAGCCTTTCTAGGGGCTCTTGTTTCCCTCAGCCGTGGGGAACCGATGCGAATGGCCGTCTCTTATGGCCTGGTCGTGTATGTGTGTGCCCTTGCAGTTGGACGGACACAGACCCATGGCGGTCGGTTGGTGGGCGCTTCATGGTAGGGGTATCCCGGTGTTCTCCATTCGCGTGTCCCCCTTGCATGGTCGATGCACCGCATGAACTGCTGTGTGTAGGCAGCCTGCTGGCCTTCTTCCTCCGCCATCTCTCTCTCTCTTCTCTCTACCCGTCCGTCATGGTGCGTCGACGGCGAATACCCGTCCGGTTGGTCTTCGGCTTCTTGCTTCTGACGCGAAAGGAGGGATGCGTCGGTTTCGTAGCCAACCTGGCGGCTCAACAGCACCCGCAGCAGCGACACCGTTCTTCCTCGTGCGGCCAAGAGGATCATCATCGTGAGCACCATGGAGCAGCGGCAGCTGCAACCGAAGCAGCAGCAGCAGTGACAGCAACAAGAACAGCAGCGCACAGAGCAATTGCTTCAAGAACAGCACTATACGCAACGGGGTTCGGCCCGCCGCCGCCTCCCCCAAGGAGAGCCAGCACACCCCACCCCAGCACTGGCGCCTACTACCCCAGCGACGACGACGAGGACAGCAGCAGCAGCGAACCACCGCCCGACGGGGATGCCGGAGAGCCGTTCCCCAGGCTGGAAGACGCGAAGAAGGTGGAGGAGCCCCGAGGGATCGGGACGCTGTTCGAATCCGAGGACGAGTTGATCCGCGAGCTGTCGAGCGAGGAGTACACAAACCTCCTGCGGGACTGGGCGCCGATCGCGTCGTTCGCGTCCGTCGAGGCCATCGACACCAAGGTTAAAGAGGAGGCGGCCTGCATCCTGACGGTGCTGAGAGGCATGGCGGTGAGTGTCGGTGCCCAACTTTTTCGAGCAGCAATAGCGGAGAGTGATCGTACGCATAAAAACCCGAGTCGCATGTTGGGGTGACGATACAAGTACCGCACCGTTGCCGTCAGGTGTTCCCGTACCTATCGCCGTGCTGAGAGGCATGGTGGTGAGTGGTGAGGTGAGGTCACGATCTACGATTCCGTAGACCTGCAGTAGTCTTGGCCACCTCGGCGCTGCCGTTTGCTGGGTGGCGGCGGCTGCTGTGCATCAGATGCATCTCTCTCTCTCTTCCTCCTTTTTCTCTCTCTCGGTAGACAGAGCATCTGGGAGCTACTGCAGTACTGTAGTATATCCGATATCCAACCCCATATTGGGTGAGAACCCTTCGTAACTGGCACACGGCAGCACGTAACGTTGCCGGAAAGGAGGTGAACGGCTGCTTGCCAACTATCGTTGACGGGGCGTGGCGATTTCGCTGCCACACGCTACTACTGTTAGTACCGCTGTTCAGAGTGTGCATATGGCACAGGCTGCTCCTTGACCTGTCGGTGCGTCCAGCCGTAGTATGCTGACGGCGAGACAATAATGTACTTCACAACCAGTCGTTTTGCTTGTTTTCTTTCCTCGCAGGAGTGGCAACCAAAGCGTAACGCGGACTACACGAAGCTAGGATCCAAGTGGTCCTTCGGGGCACCGATTGGGGCTATCAAGGGTGGCCAGGTGGGGGTGCCGGCGTTCTTCTAGCCTGCCGCTTGTGTTGTTTGTCCCACACAGAACAACTGACTGTGCGAGTCGAGCTCTAGACTAGACAGCAGCACAGTGTAGTCATGTAGCGGCGGTAGATCGATATCCCCACGGGAGCCTGGAGGATTGTAGAACCACAGGCAACTAGGTACGTTGAAGTGCGCAGAGGTGACTACTCTGAGCATGGAGGGCGTGGATTGATAGGATCGAGGTTCCAGGTGTGTCACCACCTCTCGATTCCAATCCGCGGGTACCCGTATCGGATTCCTACATCCGATGCCTACCTGGTGATTATGATCACCAAGTGTGACAAAGAGATGTGTGCCATTGCCACTGTGCCTGTGCGCCTAATTGCCACGATACGTGCCTAACGATGAACTGCTGTGAACGCTGACCCAACGGGTTCGAGATTGGATAGCGATTGCTTGCGGAGTCTTGCTGCGCTAACCTGCCTGCTTTGCCTGATCGAACCCACAGTAGAGGTAAGCCACATGGTCTGATGACATAGAAGAACATGAGAGCGTGCGTATCTCCGTAGACTAGCCACGAACAGACTGATCGCTCGACCTTTGCTGCTACAGTGATTTCGTGCTGTGCGGTGCCGCCTCATCCGACGGGAGGAGCTGTCCAGATCAAAATTCGCACGGGTGTTACGTGTTTCTCGTGTTTCTTTCGTTTTGACATGGGTATGAAACTGCTAGCTACAACAAGGTATGCCTGATAGGTTGCCGATGCAACACCTGGTTGTTGTATAAACCTGTCGTGCGGTCAAGTTGTAACTGTACCGAAACCCTGGGCAAGCTGTCAAGAGTTGCGGACGCAACGCACGGGCAGCAAGCACTGCAAATGATCTGTACATAGTCAAGAAGAGCCCAGCGGTCATCGGACCAGGATGAAGGGCGTTTTCCGTTGCATGGGATTCCGGCACCGTTTGTACATGAAAATTGCCAACCCTTGAAACCAAATCAGGCAACACCCACAAGACTCTCACAAACGCTCATTTAATCCAATCAAACCGCCTTCGCGAGGTTGCTTTGAATTCTTGAAATAGAGAGGGGGGTGGTTTCATTATCCAACCCGGTACCTCCGGACATACCCCCTACCACAACCAAGCTTCATATTACTCGCGAAGATTGGTGATGCAATATGGTTGTTCCCCGCTCCCCGGTGCGCGTGCTGCTCTTGTTCTAGGTGGACGCCTTGGCATGCCTTCAGGTGAGCGAGGACGATGGGGTCGTCGTGGAGTGGATCTGCGGCAACCCCGTCACCCTCGGCATCCCGGGCAACGCCGTTGAGTGGCTCGCCAAGGGCATCCACGCCCTCTGCGGGAAGAGGTTAGACCTCCCGGTGACGATATCGCCGAAGGCGAGGGGGGAAGGGAGCGGAGGAGGGCAAGGAGCGGCTGGCGGCGGCGGCGGCGGCGGCGGCGGCGGCGGTTATGGTGGGAGAGGAGGAGGTGGTGGTGGAAAGGGCAAGGGGAATAGCGGGGGCGGCGGCGGCGGCAAGAAAAAGAGTGGCTCAAAGAAACGCCGATAGCTCTCGTGTAGTCCTAATTCATGATTTTTCCATCGGAGCGAGGTGGCGGAGGAGAGCAGAAGCAGGAAGACCAAGTTAAGCCGGTGATGGCGGCAATAGCCTAGAGTGGAGTGGCTGGGGACGGTAGAGACGAAGGAATGGAAGAGCTTTGGAAATAGCTGTGGATAATAAGAACCGCAGTTGCTCAAGAGAAACACCGACAGCAGTGACCCGAGGTCCTTCCTCCAATGCCTGTGTGTAGAGTGTTATGAGCTATTTAGTGTCTTGCATTCCGGATGTTGAGCGTACAGCAGCATGAGCTCTGTGGAGAATTCGGTGCGGGTGGAGGTCCTGGAGCGATGGCGCACAGGAACCAATGAGAGCAGCTCCATCGTAAGTTTTGGCGACGTGGCACAAGGAAGGGTGATTTTCGTGTCGTGCCTCCGCCACCTTTGGGTGTGGGCATTTCAAGTTTGGAGTACAAGCAGATTACTCATAGAAGAAGATTCTTTCGTCTGACAATATTTCGAGTCGGCCCACGGTCAAGCACACCGTGTCCCCTTTAGCGTACCGTACCCCTACTGTAGGACATGGAACACCCCGCGGCCTTGTGATCGAATCCCATGTATGTGTGTAAGCCTTGCATGGGCAGGTCCAACTCTCCGCGCCGTCTTTCCACTACCGCCCGTTGTGTACATGTTGGATGAATCTAAACAAACGTTTCGGTTGGCGTTCCAACTGTGTGTGTGTTGGATGATTCGCGTTGTGTTGGATGATGCTACTAAATATCGACATGTAGGTTCGTTCACTTGTTTGCTGTCAGCTTAAGAGTATGGCTCCTGTTCGCAGAGGTATTGTCTTGTCTTGGTGGTAGTGCTCGTCCTACTTTCGCTGTTGATTGGATTTTCGTTGCCCCTTTTGCATCGAATCGATGTTTGTCGGATGCCAGAATACACGTAAGAACCAACTGACTCAGGACAGGCGTTGGTCTTATGAGTTGGTCACAGCGTTGTTCCCTTCGAAACAAAAAGGGAACACCACACAGCGCTGCTGACATTTCACGGTACGGGGTTCACACCGTCTTGCCCCATTTTACATCCGTCAGATGTTTCGACGCGTGTACACTTCGGGGTAGATTGCCCTTCACCACGGACGCGTCCGCGCCAGTTGGACGGGTACGGACGGATGTACTGTGCAGAGACGGGAGTGGTTTTGCAATGCTAAGGCAACACCACACATGGAAAATGGAGCCACGTCTGCTGAAAACTGAGAGCACAAGCAACCGTCGTACAACAGTGATGGTCCCGATATACCGCGGTGTAGTGACAAGCAAAAACATTCGCGGTGTACATACATGGGGGCATTGCAATGTTGCGTGTCGGGGAATATTCAGCTTTCAGTAGTGGCCACCCTGTTTCAAATATTCTTGCGCGGTGTATTGGGACCACAACCCTCGGCTCCAACGAGGAAAGCATCGGCCTATCCAAAATCTAGAAAGGGCAGCGGTGAGACAAATCTAAACCGAGAGAGGCATGTGTAGTCAAGGGTCGACACACATGGAGGAGGCGTTCACATGCATGTTACTCCACCTTTCCCCTCCTCCCTCCGTGTGATGTTGTGGTGATGATGCCACTCCCGTCCCTCCACATCTCACAATAATGATTGGTGGGCGGGTATGAACGTCGGTATATTCTTGTTCGCGGCCCCCCTTGATCCAGGTGCCGCGTGAGCGTTGCACAACAGCAGTGACTTGGTTGGTCGGTACCAAAACAGCGACAGAGAGACCCAGCAGAGTCCGTGTCGGACGCTAAACATGGACGGTGGCGCCTCCGTTGACGATATGTTGTCGCAACGCTGTCATGCGCCGGCGTTCGAAGACACGCGGGAAAGCGAGGACGAGGTCAAGACGTTGATGGAGATCTCGCGAAAGCTGTGCCTCGTCGAGGATCCTCCTGCCGAGCCCTTCAGGTCCAAGTACAAGGCCAGGGAGGCGCTCCAGAAGGCCAGGCAGAACCTAGTCTTCCAGCTCGGCCAGCAGGATAGTGGTGCTGGTGGTGCAGAGGAGGTGAGCAGAGACTCTCTCTGTGCGTCCTCCGTTTGTGGACTAGTGTGCGTCGCGGGAGAGCAGTGCGACTACTTCTAGACTACGCATGTAGACTAGACATGGTACGACGATATCCACGACTGACTGCTGCGGAGTGTCTCATCAAAGATATGGATGTGTGCTGACAACGCATTACTGCTGTACACGAAAGGAACCTTGATCGGCGTACCGAAAGTGTTCCGTGTCTTTCTGCGTGTGTGTGTTAATACACGATTGAACTCTGGCGCTACGGCTGTTTCTTAGATTTGGAGATGGACACGCCTGATGCCCGTCGTGTTTGGTTTTCAGCTACCAGTACAGCAGTACAGTCGACGGCCCTCAAGAGGCCTTGATACCGCTATTGTGGGCACTACCGGTATTCCTCAATAGCGGTATCAATGCCGCTATTGAGGATGAGAGCGGCAACAACGCCGAAGATATTCCTCACTAGCGGTATCAATACCGCTTTTGAGGATGAGATTGGCAACGAAGCCGAATTTTTTTACACACATCGTACGCTCGTTGGTGTCATGTGCTACCTACGCCATTGCGTCCAAAAATTCACTCGTTGAGCAGCATTCGTGTTCATAGTTCCTAAAGTAAGTACTGACACCAGATCAGTACTCCTGTACTGGTGTACTGTGCAGTATTGAGTTGGCTCAATCAGAAATCATCACCATCGTGCAGTACTGCTTTGCTGTGCTGTCCTGTATGGTAGCAGAGCAACGAACCGCACAGAAGACAGAAAATGTCACAACGTGAAATCAATATACCACAGGTGCAAACAGAGTCACACACCGCACACAATGTTTAACCGGAGCAAAGAAAAGAGAGCAGACACTCCTACTGCTGCTGTGCTTGACCGACGCGCCTATGATCAAAGAGACTTTCTCATGTCTGACTGCTGGAGTGGTTGAACGGCGTGGGCTGTGAGGAACGACATCTTGGCCCTGCGAATAAGATGCTCAGCCTCGTCATTTCTAGCCGACTGTGCGTGCTGCTCTAGTTGACCGAAAAAGAAGAATTCCGACATATCCGAGTACGGCGGCGGCGCCATCAACGTCCTGCCCCCTGCACGCTCAACCTCCCCCGTGTCGTTCGGCTCCTCATCGGAATCGGAGTCCTCTGTAAAGTTGTCATTTATCTTCTCATTGAGCGCCGCTTCCGCCTCCGCGGCGAGAGCCTTGACCACTTCATCATCCTGCTCCTCTAGCTGCACCCAAGACTCGACCTCCTCGATGGCTACCGAGGTTGGCGGGCTAACTCGGGACGATGCCGAGGTACGAGAGTACCTCGCTCGTCTCGAGTCTTGTTCACCACCTCCTCCCACCGCTACCTCCATCACGCCCATACTGAGCGCATTGAGTGTAGCCGTGAGCCCCACCACCCCTGAATCCTTATGACCATTGATGCTCCCCTTGCCTTTGTCTTGCATTATAAAGGATTCATTCCTCACTAGGAGCACAAGTACCGCTGTTGAGGGATGCATTCGTGCCAAGCGATTTTGTTGCCGTTATAGAGGGCATATCGCTATTGAGGGCACCGCTATTGAGGGCACCGCTATTGAAGACCGTCGACTGTATGCACGGTTTCACGTGCACTCATCCAAGGCTACTTCTCCTTCTAAGGGAGCGGTGTTAGAGCACCGTTCTTATTTAGCCGGTAGGAAGAGCTTCCGTATGCAGTCTACGGCAGATCGTGGAACAATTCTGTCGGCTGCTAACCATCGCAGGTGTGGACTGCTGTTGCAACAACACCCCCGGAAACCTGCTGCTCGCCATCATGCGTAGACTACTGGAATGGACGCAGCTCAACAGGCCTTCCTCGGACGTACGGAGGTTGTTGCTATTCCAGCACGTTACGAAGGCGGCGAATGGCACATCGAAGTGGAACGTACCATACCATCAACACTCCACATGTGATGGGACTCGGTCCTCATCATATTGCTGCACGATGACGGCGACGCCTGCTTGCACGCACGCATGCCGCAGGTAACATCCGCGGCAGCGGCAGCAGCTGCGGGTCGCATGGCCGTAATCGACTACCGCCTGGGGGTGATCGCCCTAGCCGTCGAGGAGAACTCAGCTGCACAAGAGGCGCTCGATAAGTGCGCCGTGAGTTCCACAGCAACAGTAGTACAGTAGAGTAGGTTCCGCTATGCTTTCTTGTGAACTTCAACTTTTGGCATCATTGTACCATAGTACCGCTGTTTTCGACCTGGATGTGCTCTTGAGTGCGGAGTCGTTTCACTCAAGTCCATTCGGTGCATTGTTGTTGTGCCCCGGCGGCGGAATCAAAACGACGCCAGTCAATGGGTAGACCAGGAAGGTGGCATTCGAGCACCAACAGCAGGAGGGAGAGAATACCAAGGTACAGCAGTAGAACACGCGTAGCGCCGTCGTCAGCTCTTCGTTGAAGGCGCATCACCGTTGTTCGTTCACGGCGCTGCGACATCTCTCTCTCTCTCTCTCTCTCTCTCTCTCTCTCTCTCTCTCTCTTGGTNCTCTCTCTCTCTCTCTCTCTCTCTCTCTCTCTCTCTTGGTGTTGGTGGCAGGGCGCGTTCTTCGATGGGGTGGTGGGCAAGATCGCCGCGGCCGCCGGTAATGAGGAGGACGAAAGCGACGATGACCATGCCAAAGATGCCAACTCGCCCCCCCCCCCTCCTCCTCCTCCGATCCCGACGGAGCCCCCCGCGGGGATGGTTTCTCCGTGTCCCCTGGCGTGGGAGTGCCCGGAAGAGGTGCGATAGGGTAGTTGTCCTTCGATGGGTGAATCCGTGTGCAGAATCATGCAACTACAAGTGTAGAGCGAGGCAAGAAGTATATGCAGGGACTATCGATCGCCCTCCCCGCCTCATCCCCCAGAACGGGAAACAGGGGAAGGCAATCACGACCACAAGGTTTTGGTTTTCGAAAACGTCAGAAATATTTGAGAGCACGTGAATGTTGGTGGTGTCTCGTGCTATATAGAGCATTAAATATTCTCCGTCTCCAGAGGGTTACATTCATAGGTGGATACTGGCCTATCCTGATGCAAGCAACAAAGTGTAAGTGTGTAGCCCTCCCCCCTCCCTTTTTCTTCCTCGCCTGTTTTGATCGGCTGGCCCTGAGGAACACCGCGGTTTAACGACTGCCCCTCTCTCTCCCCCCCTCAACCCGCGACACGATACTACTGTACCTGCATTCGCTCCTGTCATCCTCTTCCTCTTCTGGCGGGCGCCGTCCGTTGCCCTTGCATCTGACAAACTCCTCTTTTCGCCGTTGTCCTTCCGTCCGACAAATCCGTCTTTCGTCCAAAATCGTTTGTTTCGAAGGCGGCGGACACGTTGACGCAGCTGGGCCTCCTGTGGTCCTCCCGGGGTTACCCGCGGCGGTCTCTCCTGTACCTGCTGGCCTCCGTGGGTTTCCTGCGGCAGGCATCTTCGTCTCCCCCCCCGCCGTCGGCACCGGTGCCGCCGTCAACAGCACGCGCCCGCGACGAGGCGAGAGAGGGGGGGATCGACCACGGCAATGGCAACGATGAAGGGGAAGCTGTGGCGGTGGGGTGTGCTGGGGGAGGTGGTAGCGACGACCGGGCTGCGGCGGCAGCGGCGGCAGAGGGTTCAGGGGACGGGGGAGAAGCTTGTGGCGAGGGGGCGGGCGAGGAGGAGGAGAAGAAGGGCAAGCTCGAGAACATGCTTACGCACGTCTTCTACTACCTGGCGCAGGTAGGTGTGAGAGGCGGCGCGCTAGGAGAAGAGACCAACGTGACCGGCAATCCCATGCCGAGGAAGCACGGCGAGTGCAGCAGCAGTAGGTGCAATATGTCCACGGCTCGCTCCGGGGATTGTTGCTAATAGTGCTCTCCTGTTTGTTGAGAGAAGAAAAAAGTACTCATCTCTAACCCTTGCCCTAGCTCGTGAGGGGCGCGGGTGAGTCGAACAAGATGAGGCAGATTTTTTTTTTCGATAGTCTTGGCAGGTATGTACCACTGCTTCGCCATCCACCGGCCCCCTTCGGAGCCGCGTGCGTGCGTGTGCGTGCCGGTAGGAACTGCCAACCACGGCGTACGTTTTGGAACGTCATTACGAGCCGATATGGTGTCCGCTCAACGGTGTCCTGCCCATCTCTCCATGTCGAGCCCCTGCTGCACGTGAGGTAGCCTGCTTCCTGCCAATCGGCCCACCCGGCGCTCAGTCGTGCTTCCCACGTCGTGTTTGCCGCCACTTGTCGCGTCACGACCTGGAAATGGACCCCACCCAGGCTTACGGGGTGCGAGACGTGGAGCAATCGGCTAAGTACTGCGCGCTCACCTTGCAGGCAAGACGGAGAAAATACCTCTTCGTTTATGTGGCACAGGCCGTCGGCTAATAGATGGTGTGGTAGAAGATAGGACGAACAAAGGTAGATGGATTACTACCAAGCAGACGGCGTCATCTCTGTGTCGAAGGTTTCGTGTTTGATTGCTGCTACGAGACCAAGTAAGGTGAGCGGCAAGAGAAGCGTGCGAATGGTCTGTGGTGCGGGTGGAAACGGGTAGAAACGAGAATACTGGGGTCAACCCCCCTTTCACCACTAGCCCGCGGGCCGGCGAAAGCGCGGCATATCGCTCCGTCCCGGCGTTATAGAGATGCGAGGTGAACGGCCTAGGGACTACGGCATGCGTCTACATGAGTACACGCCCCTCCCCTCCCCTCCCCAAACAATGCACGTATTGGAAGAGCCTACCAAAGTTCAAGGCGGCTCTGTTAGGGATGTAGGCAAGGCGCTCTATCTCATCGAATCCGCTTGGCCAACACGAAACCTCAACACCTGGACAATCATCATGTGACAACCCCCCCCCCACGCACACACGCCCCCTCCCCTCACCCTACAGAGACAGTTAGACGCCTCCCAGCGCGGCGATGGGATGAAGGTTTCTTTCGACCCGGGAGAGTGGAGCCGCAACGCGTGCTTCCTGGCGGACTACTACTCCGGCCTGGGGAGGTTCACGGAGGCCGGGAGGTGTCTCCTCGCGGCGCAGGTTAGCCCGAAGAAGACGGGCTTATTAGTCCGAAAAGACACCTATTATTCCGAAAAAGGCACCTATTGTCCCGCCTATCAACCCGCCTATTGGCCCGAAGAATACGTACAGAAAGTTAAACAGCGTCCTTACGTGTTTTCGACGTTCCCTGGAGGTTTACGACCCGGCGGCGGTTGTCTCCTCGCGAAGCCTGCTATTCGCTAGGCGGAAACGATACCCACTGTTAATATCCCGAAGTACGTAATAAAGTTCGGTTCTCATATCTGGTTGGTTGCAGCTGCACCCTCTTTTCCCCGTGAGCCAGCGGTGGCTGTCTCCTCGCAACGCTGGCTGGTCCAAGACCCTCCAGCGGTCGTGTCGGATGTCCTCGTCCGGCGCTAGTGGCACTAGCGCTGGCGGTAGCCAGTCAATCCTAACAATACCAGCCCCCTTTGCTGCCCTCTGAACTATACATAGGCAGTCCTGCAGCCCGAAAGATCTGCGGCGGCGGTGCCGACAGGGGACAAAGGTAACGCCTCCTTATCTCCGCCGCCCCCGGCGAGGGAGAAGGACGAAGGGGAAGAAAAGGGAGAGGAGGGGAGCGATGCAAAGAGCGGCGGTGGCAGCGGGGGGGCGACGCAGGCAGGGGGCGAGGGTAGGGAGACCGAGGAGGCGTCGACAGCCAACGAGAGGAAGCGCGAGGAGGAAGAAGAGACGGAGGAGGAGAGAGAGCGGCGGAGAGAGCAGCGCGCGGACGTCGATCGGCACATGGCCAAGCTGTACATCACGGTGCTGCAGGCCAAGCACCTGGAGCTTGGCAGGGGAGTCGGCGCGGGGGGCGCGTTCTGCAAGGTGCGGACGCGGGAGGATGAGGAAGAGGAGGAGGGGCTGGTGGCAGGGTTTGCCAGCCTGGGGATCGGGGAGCTGCCGATGTGTGACCCAGCTGATGTGCCGGGTGACTTCGAGTCCGTTCGTGATGTTTTCAAGAAAGCTAAGGTGAGACCGCATCATATGACGGGAGTGTGCCGGCGGCAGCGCAGTGGTTAGATGGCGTAGCCGCGGCGTGCTCGAGGAGAGCGTGGTGGCGGAGCGAGACTGGCAACATGAAATCAGTCACTGAGCCCCCCCCCCGTTTCGTTTCAATCGTGACATATGACAGGCAATATCAAGGGCGCCAACACAGATGCTGTTGGTGTTTCCTTACTTGAAGCATAACGGCGTTCTGCTTTGGCGAGATGCCGTGGACAACGGTCAATCGCCGATGCAATGAAGCAACAAATGCCGTGCGCAAAGAGCGAATGCCCCGGGCCAACCCCAAAACTCAACACGCCCTTCGTGGCTCTTTTCTTTCTACGCATCACCACAGAGCCACACGGAACGCGCGCTGCGGCACTACGTGCTGGACGGCTTCGTGACGGCGCACGTGGCGCTGCATCAAGGCATGAGCAGGGCCTACCTCTACCTCTCCGGGTTCGAGCGGGACGCCAAGAGGAGGCGTGCCATGAGCACGCGAAGGTGCGCTCAATTGCCGATCACCTCGCTACCCTGACGTGTGCTGCGTGTGTCTTTGTTGTTGGCATCGGCCGCGCTAAGCGGCTGACCAACGACAAGACGCCGCTTCTTGTACTGCTGTAGCGGGATTAAATTCACGAACACGTCATGATCAAAGGGTACGGGTTCTACCGACAGGGTGTGTGTGTGTGTCTGTCCGTTGGTGCGTATGTTGTGTGCCTTTCTGTTCTTGTTTTCTCGAAGCTTTGAAGGGTTTGTCCGGGTGTGCGGGTGCCCTGCTCTATCCCAACCTGCGTGCACGTCTTACGGGTGTGTACATGTAGAGCTCAGGCGCTGGAGCCGTTGTTGGACGCCCTGGCCCGCAAGGCATACGCTCGGCTTCACAAGGAATTGTCGTTCGAGCTCGGCGAGATCTATCAGGACCTGGCCGACATCAAGATATTGAGGTGGGTTGCGCTGGTATGGTGGTGGTGCTTGGCGGTCGGCCATGTCGGACGGCATCTGTGGCTTTGGCGGCATTGTGGAAAGGGCGGGGGTAATCGCCCTGCTGCTGTTGTTGTTCGCGGCGGGCGATTGTCGCAGTGCAAATCAGGTACCGTCGTCTGGGTTGGGGGCAGGTCTCGTCAGGGTTGGGACAGGAATCATAGTTTGATTCGGCATCACGATCTCGAAGGAGGTCGGCGGACCGCCAAGCCGCTGCCCTCATGCCCTCCCCAACACGCCCCGACATCTTCGCGCACATGTTTTCGTTCAACCGTGATATTTTTTTTGCTAACCGTTTTCGATCCGTCGTTCTGCAGAGGCAGGCAGCAACCGACTCTTGTTCTTCTCTCCTGTTTCCCCTTTTCCATCAACTCACCTCACACAAGGCCCCCCCCCGTGTATTTCTTGTCGTGTTGGTGTTTTGTTTTCTTGTTGGGTCTGCGCCTGCAGGGCGGAAGAGAAGCTGAAGTCTGGGGAGGCGAAGTCCCCCACCGCCCTAGCGTCCGACCTCCGTCGGGCCAACAAGCTCCTCAAGGTACACGTACATGTATGCAAAAACTGTTGCAATACATGGATAAACCTGCCGCCGTGTATTCTCTGATGTATGTAGTGAAGGCTGAGCTAGTTGTGATTGTCGCGGTCACACCGCACATGTATTCTTTTTTTGTTGGTGTTTTGATGACGATGAAAAGGGTAGTCTAGGGCTTTGTCTTTTTTTCGCGCGGAAAACACGAAATCTTTCGCTTGTGGCGCCGCTCCGGATTTTGCCCACAAGTCACTCACCACCGCCGTAGCAAAGGCAAGGATGGTGACCAGATACAGTTGAGGTCCCTGTTTAGTGCCGGTTGCGGGTGTAGTGCCGGTTGCCGGTGTAGTGCCGGTGTTTTCGGCTCGCACACGCTGGAATATCAAGTCGTTCTGTACTTTGGATAGTGCCGGTGAATTTTTTGCGCGCACCCCGGCATTAAACAGGGACCTCTACTGTACATCCTTGCGAAACGTACTAGCCTGGGCCGGCGAATCGCTCTGTCCCGGCATTGTAGAGCTCCGAGGTCGGTCAATGGCCTATCGACTACAACATGCGTTTACATGAGTACCCCCCCC
>CACKRE030003617.1:109099-122959 GCA_902602495.3 Ectocarpus sp. CCAP 1310/34
GCCCCCCCCCCCCCCCCCCCCATGACCACGCGTGAAGAGCGACGAAGGGAAGGAGCATTTTCGTCCTCCGATGTACTCACTCCCTTTGTGTCACTACTGTGGTCTTGTCGATCAAGATCGCGAATTGTGTGGCTTCGATCCTGGCTGCAGGCTCGAAGGGTCAGTGTTTGACCGAAGTATGCTCGGATCGACATAACGACACTGCTACTGGTGATTTTTTCTGTCCATATTGTTTTTGCTTGAATTATTTTCTGCATGGGCAGCAAGACAAAACAAACGAAGAGTTTTTTTTTTTATATTTCAGGCCCAATCCCACCCCTACGCCCCACGCGCGCTCGTCACTTTCTTTGCCGACACGCGTGAACCCCCCCCCCCCCCCCNCTTCGCCTTAGCTGCGGGGAGTTTACCTGGCTGTCGGAGCACGCTCGGGGACACCTCAAGTCCGTTCGGGAGACGGCCGGAGACCCCGGCATCTTCGAGCAGGAGCTGGAGCTTGCCGAGGAGATGGCGCAGCTGCAACGGCGCAACATCGCCAACCTGGAGCAGAAGCTGGAGGAGGAGAAGAAGAAGATCCAGGCGAAGTAGCCGCGGCATTTAAATAGCAGCGTCTGCGGGGGCGGCGGCGGCGACGGCGGAGGGTGTAGTGAGGGCAAAAAGTAGGACCTTTTGTCTTGAGCTGCGGGCAGCGAGCGCAGGCCGTGTTGAAGTGGTGAGGTTGTTTTGTCACAGAAAGTGCGGCGGAGCGGCAGTAGCAGGTATTCGCACGCACCGCTTTGGCTTGTGCGTGAAGATGGTGGTGGCTGGTGTTGACGCGTACGGGAGGCAGGCTTGAACCGAGAAAATAAACATGGTATGGACGCCGAGGTGCTTGTTGTCGAACAGTCTGGGTTAGAAGAAAGAGAGGTGTTAGGCGCGTATGAGGTGTAGCTCAGCCTGGATGACCGTCTTTGTCGACACCCCATTCTGCATCACGCGCACGGGTTTCTGTAGCTTTGGGGGAAGTTGGGTGAGATTCCCCCAAAGTTGTGACGAAGATATCGGTCTTTGTCTCCTGTTCGGCAAAAAAAAAGGGCAGGTCGAAGCCCATCACTTTTTGCTTTTTTTGTCGGTGTCACACTCTTTGTGCCCCTTTCGGCTTTAACGGTGGCAGGCAGCTTTCTGATCGATGTATTGGATCAACCCTGTTCGCCTATCTAGCACAGGAATATGGCCCTAAGGCGTTGTTCCCTCGTAGACCACCATGTTTTTTTTTGGGGGTCGTGCGTGGACCTACAGCAGTAGTAGATCGCGAACAGAGAGGCGAATTCATCATATCGGATGTGAAGGTGTGAATGAGCCCTTTCTGCGTCCTTTTCTTTCGCAAGGGACACGCCATTTCGGTGGTCCCGATTCGTCGGTCGCCAGTCTCGTGGGGAAGTGCTCAACATACATATGTGGATTAACGTGTGTGTTGTTGTATGTAACATAGTTTACTATGGAGTGTTTATTTGTTTGTGGGACGGTTGATAACTGTTGGGAGTGGTGTCTTGAATTTATTTTGTTGTGTAAACTTCTTGAAGTAATGCGCTTATCGAATGGTCGTACTCATCGACCTTAGTCCCACCCAACAGGAATGATGCGAAATATGCAGCCATGACAGCAGTTGGTTGGCACAGTGGTAAATAGAAATCGGCTGAGAGGCGCGCCGCCGGGATTGAAGACCTTGTGCTGACCCAAAACTAAGTCACTCCTCGCTGTCTGTAGAGGACACGTACCGTTGTTTCAGAGGCGCGGCTAAGAAACCAAGTCTAGGGAGTACTTCTATCATTTTAAGGATACTTGTCTTTGTTCTGTAGAACAGCCGTTCGTTCAGCATGGAATATAATTCAACATTATTTTGCATACTTTATTTGCTACTTTCCTTTCCAAAAGTAGTCTATGGACTTCGCTGTGGTGTTACAACTTTTCCGCGCGTAGATTATAAGTAAATTTGTACGGACACCAGCACTACCATGGCCTCTTGCATTGCCGCACACCAACCATCCGAAGCCTATTCTGTTGCCTGTTTTCGTACGCCCTAGACAACCTATATTCTGCTGATCCGCGCGTTAACACACTCTCACCACTGTACCCTGCGCGCTGAACTCATATTTTGTCTGTTTATCTGCAAGGTACCTACAAATAGAGTGATACCTGAAGTAGTTGTTGTCTTCACATTAAAAATATTATGCAGTGTGTTTTTTCTAAATATCTTCTTCATATGGCACAACGAATCCATCTCTATCAAAGAAACGAAGTATTATTTTTCCTTACAAGCGCACAACGGATACAGCAGTAGCTCTTCCGCTGTTTTTTAGGAGGTGTTTCTTCCACGCATACAATTGGAAGAGCCCGGGATATGGAGTATGAACTCATTCTAGTTTATGTAGCGTTGTGTGATAACAAGTCAGTCAAATTGTGTCACGATTCCCTCAAGCGGCATACAGCGATAACTCTCCTGTGGGTAACAGGCTCAACGAGACAGCTTGGTGGCCATCTAGTGTATTTGACTACTCCGTACGAATAAGTCAGCAGTATGAAGTTTGGTTTGATGTTTTTGACGCGTGGGAAAACGAAACGTCTCGAATGTTCCTTTTCGCCCATTTATTTTTGTTCCGGTTCGCCATATTTGTGTGTGCCTTTGTTCTGTTCTTCACGTATAACCAACTTGCCGAGGCGAGGAGCACACCAGCGCGCACCTGCTCACAAAGCACGGCTACCCTGGTTTCGGTTCTTGACAGCGGTGCACTTCTCGCAACGAAGTTAAGCTCGCGAGAAATCATCTACGAGTACGTACGTGCGTTCGCTAGAACATTATTGCCTGCGGATACCGCCGTGGGAGAGAGACCGATAAGCGGTGAGAGCTATGATACCCACCATGAATGGGCACACGATGGCACGCGTTCCAGACAGTATGTTCATTGACGTATTAGACACGCAAGGTGTCTCCCTTTCGACAAAATATCGCCCGCGGTAGCTATAGAGTCTCGAGCCTCCCCCGGCGCGTGGGTCGGCACAAATCGTCGAGCCAACATGCTCCCGTCGCAGACGTCCGCGAGGTCTTCGTTTTTGCGAGTTGTGGCCGGCCGTGCATTTGACCTAGGTTGTACAGTGCGGAGAATATCGAATGTGTATAACGAACGTTGTGACGCTACTCTTACCGTTCAAGGGCGGTACATGCCTAGATGGTGGCTGCACAGCATGCGTAATTGACCGAGCCTGGCGCCCGCCCACCGTTGGGTGATCAACGAAATCCTTGGCCTTGCTGCGGTCGACGTTTGATGCCGAGCCGGTCCGGTGGAGGTGTCCGGATGGATAACCTTACTGTTGTCTAGTCTGCAGAGTACGGTAGTCTGAGGGTGAAATGTCAACAGTGCTGTTGGGTCACAAACCCGATTTCCGCCAAGATTTCTACAGGCTATCTCCCTTTCTTCACACACCCGGTGCGCACGATCGGCATCATCGTGTGTTTGACTCCGCTATGGTATCATAGGACGCCTCCTGCGAAATTTGTGGTTCGTACGGAACAGTACGCATGGAAGAGCGAACACTTCCACCAGGGCACAAAAATATGCGGCATCTTAAGTTCCAACATGATGATGAGTAGTTGGATGGGTAGTGCTTTCCGTCATGCAACGGCTAGGGCGACGAAAACCAAATCTCAGGTGTATGTGCCAGAGGCACAGCAGTTCAACGTGTACGTCGCAGACCCGTATTTGCCGTCCTTGCCCGAACTACAAGTATAACTATTCACTGGATGAACGATGATATACGACATCGCACGAAACTCTTGTGAATCAAAGAAAACAATAGTCTAATCAGATGCACTTACATGCGACAATTTGCCTCGCTGCGTTTGACACACTACTCCTCCACCCGGAATACAGGAGTCTACAGCAATACAAGTGTAGTACATGTAAACGTAAGAATTTTGTTTCCCGCCCGGGCCAAGTCTCTAGTGTTGTTGTACGTTTGCAACAGCACTCCATGCATTCGCAGAACACGGCGGTCATGGGACAGCATGATTCGTCCATTCACCACAAACGCCATGGATGTATACTTGTAGGAGGTCATAATAGGCAACCCGCTTTTTGTCCCACACAACCGCCGCCGTATCTCTCAGGTACTCGACGAAATTTTATTCGAAGAGGATAATGTCGTCCACTGCTACAGCCCGCTCGACGGGTACTCCGGCGGGCCCCCGTCTCCGTCTCGCCCCCGGACCTGGTCCGGCAGCACCACCGACGGCAACAACGCCGACCCGGTTTTATCACAACAACGAAGTCCCTCGCCTGTCAAAAGCCCTTTCGGTGGTGGCGAACCTTCTTAAATCGTGAGCGCTTGAATCTTTTAGCACTTCCCCTGCGGGCTAAACATTTCCTAACCACTGTAACGGCATTCCTCGGCCGCTTTTTTCGCAGGGGCATATGCTCCGTTGTCTGCTGCAAGCGAAAACATCGCCTAGAAACTGCCACCATTCCCACCGCGAACAACCACCTGAGATTTGTGTGATCATTGAGGGCCGATTACCCTCGGTGTAGTTAGGTTCCGGGCGGCTTCCTGGTTAGGCTTGCCCTTTGCTCGCCGGGCCCAGTCCTCTCCATGGTGCTAACTGTCTCGACGTTGCTGTTGAGCGGTGTCTTTGGTTCCCCAGAGCAACTGCAATGCCTTCCTGGGTTGAAGCTTAAGTTGCGCGCGTGGTAGTGACAACGAGGAAGTTGATATGGGGTGGCACTCAGCAAGGTAGATGTTTCTCGTTCCCATTCGGTGACAAACGCGATCGTTGCCCACCCGCGCGCACGTCCCGTCCTGCCTTTTCTTTTTTTTCCAGGCCTGCCAAGGTGCCCAGCCGCCTATTCGACGTCAGCAAGGCTATTGTCCTCCTCGCCCTGACCCAAAGGTTCTCACCCACCTCCATCAAAGTGCAGCAGCTCGAACAGTCGTCTGGTGCCGATCGCAGCCGCGGTGCCGTCAACACCATCTCAACCTGGGCGAGGCAAGTCAGCAAAAAGCGCGCGAACAAGGACCAGTCCGTGCTCGAGCTCCTCGACAATGCGGCGAGAGCCGCTCCCGCCACGAAGCAGACGCTGCTCGAACACTTCGGCATGGGAGGAACGAACCCGGCGTCCGTGTGCAAGGAGCTTAGCATCCTGCTCACGGCGTTGATCAAGGAGCTACGCGGCGAGGCGGGAAGGGATTCTCCTTCCCCCTTTACTTCATCGGCGACCAGTGGCGACAAAGGCGGCATGGCTACCACTGGCGCCGCCATCGCCCCAGACGACGTCGCCCCGCGCCGCAGACTGCCGGCCTCAACGGATAGCGCAGTGACGGGGGTGGCCACAGCAGTCAAGGCTTCGCTCGAGGGGGTGAATGCTAAACCGGCGATAGCGATCGTGGCCACGGCTACGGCGGACGAAAGTAAGCGAGAGGTCCCTGCTCCGTCTGCTACCGCAGTCGCAGCCGAGGTCGATGCGACGGCAGGCAACATGGTCGGGCCGGGCAAACCATCAGCATCCTCACACAAGGAGGAGAACATCGACAGTGCCGCTGCTACGCCCGGTATGGTAAGGCCTGCTTCTCTCGAGACCGGCACTCCTGCACCTGGAGTCAAGTCAGTTTCCGCCGCCCCCGCCGACATGGCGGCGTCGTGTCCAGGCGGTCCCAGCAGCAGCAGGAAGTTCTCTGCTCTCAAGGTGGGCAAGGGAGAGGGGGACTGGGGAGATGGTCGAGGTGGTGGACACCTCGTGAAGGAAGGCCATGTGGTGGGAACTAGGGATGGTCGCAGCTCTAAGGTTCGTCAGGGCAGCACCCGCCAGAAACCGGTCGTTGCCAATGCCGGTCGACCAAGTGCGCAGGCAAGCGCCAACGCCGCGGCAAGAGCACGATCGCGGGGCTTAGCCTTCATCGCTCATCCGGCTGGGACGCCGTTCAGCAGCGGTGCTGGTGAACGAGGAGTTCCGCGTGACGGTCAAGTTGAGGCGGCGGCAGCGAACCGGGCACAAGGGGATGCAAGGGGAGGAGGCCCTCGTAAGCAAGCCTGCGAGCTATCGCGGTCTGATCGCGATGGCGCTGTCGCGGCGGCGACGGCGGTAGCGGCAGCAACAGCGGCAGCGAAACTCGCAGCAGCTGCAGGGGGTAACTTTGCCCAGGAGAAGGTGACGCGGGTTGTCGTCATTAGTTTTGTTTACTCCACCGGCGCTTTTGCTGCTTGCCATCAGTGTTCATGTTGATGCTGCCAACATTGTTGTTGTTGTTGTTTTCGTGGGCTAGCTCCCTTAGCGTATACTAGTTGATCCTTTATCGTGAGAACAAGCCTATGGTGATCGTTTGTACGACTTTCTCGCCCGCCATTCTCTCTTGTGTCACCTGACAGCGTGGTGACAACGATGGCGTCCATGATGACGAGAGTGCTGGAGGCAACTACCGCCACAGAACGCGCCCAATGGTAATGCAGCTGCCCCGACCCACTCACCGTCCACTTCGCGAACGATCCCAGCAAGACTCTCCTAACACGAACACCTCTGCCGAGCTGAGGCGGACCAAGGGCCTCCTCAGCAAGGCCCTGAGCGACCAGGAGAGGCTAGCCGCGGCCCTTGTTCAGCAACGGAAGCTGCATCAAAAAGACGTCGAGCGGCACGCGGCCGAGCTGCGAGAGGTGAGCTCTTGATAAAGCGGGAGAGAGCGGGGTTGGGATAGGGTGGTTGGATGGCGGTTCGTGCTTTCGAAGACGATCAAAAGTCGCCTTATGCCTGTCCCTTCTGGTCCATTTTGTCAGTGTTTCGAAAACCTTCTGATAAGTTGAGAACTCGGAGTTCGAACCTCGGTGGCGAGGTGTTCCGTCCGCATTTGATACCCAGCAAATAAAAAACACTTTTTGTCTTCGAGTACACTGGCGGGAGCGAACGGCTGAACACTTGTCTCGCGCAACAAAAGAGAAGCACATACCACAGAGGAATTGTTGCCTGCGTCACCCGCGAACGGCGCTCTTTCTCGTGTAAATATGCCCAACCGCACGGTCGAGAAAAACGGCCAATTATCCTGTATGTCTGCACACATGGGATGCCGAAAAAAAAAGGAGGTGTGAGATTCCTACATTACCTAGCAATGCGTAAGTTTGAGTGCTTACTTGCACTAGAGGCGTTCGTTGACTCAAGAACTGTAGGGTTTAGTTGGAATTCGCACCAATGCAACCGTCGCGTTGCGTTTGGTCCATCCGGCTTCAGTTCCATAGACCGCAACAAGTAGCTCTCTCTGCTTGCCCATGCCGCGTGGTACCACCTGACTGAGGCTTTGCAAAATGTCTGTTTTCCCCGACACCTCTTCGCGAAAAACTCAAACACCAAAATACACGTGTTCCACACGCTAACAGATGCGCAAGAAGAACCTTGTCTTGGACGGACAGCGAAGTCGCCTGGAGGCCCTTCTGCTGCAGGCTAACCGTAATATGGCCGAGCTTCAAGGGCAGAAGCCCGAGACGGAATCATATCAGGACGACGAGTCTGCGCACACGAGCGTTCCCTCCGGCTGTTCACGTCCCCAGGAGGGCGAAAACAATAGCGGCGGAGGAGGGGGCGGCGATGACGACTATCACTACGAGCCCTCCAAGCACATCTCAGCAGGGCTGCCCTCACCTGGCTCCTACGCCGGCTCTGACACGTCCGACGGCAGCGGAGGGGAGGGCACGCGCGGCAGCGACGGCCACGAGCCTGACGGCCACGACCGCTTCGAGGAGCCCTGCCCAGACACCGCTTCAACCTGCCCCTCTCTCGAGTCTGGTTCGTGCTCTGGCTCCGACACGTCTGACGGGAGCGAGGAGGGGAGCACGCACGATGATGACGACGATGACGAAGGCAATGATGACGGCGAAGACGGCGAGGACAACCGCGGCGAAAAGCTTTCAACAGTTGTCTCTTCAGGCTTCCCCTCACTCGACGACGGGACTGGGGAGGGAAGCTCTCAAGACGATGGCGATGGCGACGACGACGCCGACGATGACCACAGCGACAGCGGCAAGCTTTCCACGATCGTCTCTTCAGGTTGCCCCTCCCTCGCCAGTGATGGGTCTTACGATGGCTCTTTGACGTATGACGAGAACGGCTCCGGCGGCAACTCCGGCGATAGCTTTGTTGGATCCGCCGCTACCTCCTCCCTTCTACCGCCGCCGTCACAGCAGAAGCAGACGCAGAAGCAGAAGCAGCAGCAGCAGCAGAAGCAGCAGCAGAAGCAGCAGAAGCAGCAGAAGCAGCAGAAGCATCAGCATTCTCCGCCGCCGCCGCCGCCGCCGCCCCCGCCGCCACCATCGCAGCAGAAGCAACAGCACCAGCGGGGTGCGATCGGTATTGAGTGCAAAGGCGTTAGACCCGCCCTCTCTTCGAGGGCCGAAGCACTCCTGACGTATGCCCGCCGAAAGACTCTCGACAGGTTCAACGGTGTCGGGTTCCTGGCGTCGCTACTCCCACTGAGCGGCAGCGACGGAGGAAGCGGAGGCACACGCGGCGACAGTGCTGCTGGGGTGGTAGCAACCGAGAAGGGAGTGAAGCTAGGCGAAGGAGGAGGCGGAGAAGTCTTCGATCTGAAGATCGCCGATGAACAGCTTCAGGGCCAATTTGCCGCAGCCGGCGTGGGACGAGGACTTGTCTTGAAGACGCTCAAGAAGGTGAGCCCTCGTAATAGCAGTCGTGTGTTGAGGCGCTGAGCCTGTTCGGGGTGAATGGTCGCTTCGAACTTGGCTGTTGGGTATTATCTCCGGCAGAAAGAAAGATGAAGAAGGCCAAGCAACGCTAACCTGTGGTAACTTGACACTTGGCACTGTGTGTGGCAGTCACACACTTGAAAGGAAAGCTCTCAAGCCGTCACCCCCTTTTGCCCTTTACGCCCGTCCTTATTCTTTCCCGGTGGTGCCTCAAATACCTCGCCCGAACGTTCTCGCCAATGCAGCCAAAGAAAGGGAAGAGGGACACGGGAATAAGAGAGATCAGGATGCTGGCGAGGTACGCCTGGCATGTTGGCCTAGCCCTTACACGACACGACCCACGGACAAACCTCGGTCTGTGCAGAGTCCGGGCACGTTGTCGCAAGTCATGCTAACGGGTTCTTCGCCTGGAGGAGTGATTCTGCGATAGGCTAGGTGACGCTGTGAAACGAAATCCACCGGCGATTGGAAGGTGGAAGGTCTACTCCATACGTCGTTGCTTCCACCACAGAGGTCACTCTAGCACCGGTTGTATGAGACCACCGCCTGCTGGAACCCCTCCAACAAACCGCGCCCCTGCGCAGATCCGGAAATACTCGTAGAACTTCCAATATTGCGTGAAACATCCCATTTTAGATGTATGGTCTCTCAACCGCCACCTGGACCCTCCCTCGCCCCGACTCCTCCCGGTTCCCCCCCCCCCCCACAGCTTCATGCCCACCTGCCACCCCAACATCACGAACGTGTTCGCGACAAATATTGCAACGCGGAGCATCGTTATGGAAAAGATGCATATGGACCTGGAGCATCTGCTCAACCACCCAAGGGAAGGTCTCGACCGGGTATCACAAGATCAGATGGTCCGGTGAGTGGGCGTTGCGTTTGTTACTGCCTCGAACGCTTGACATATTCGACGAAGGACACATGTGTATGCTTGGGACATGTGTGAAGTCGCGTGGGACCGTTCTCAGAGAGCGCTTCATACTGTACAGTCTAGGCTTGGAACGCAGAGCCGTACTTCGGGCGGCCGGCCAAACACCAGGCGGTGAGTCGGAATACATTGTCAGAAGCACAAGAGAAGTTGTTTCGGGATGGAGGGGGCAGGGGGACCACTCAAGTACGCAAAAATAGTAAGACGAAGGAAGACTGTATCGAGTGTTTCGCCAATTCGTCTGAAACAATTCAACGATGGTTCGCGTGAGCCCTGTCCTATCGCATGGAGTCAGGGTAGAATGCACGTCTCTCTCTGAACTGGACCCCGGTATGTAGACGTGCAAGGCGCGGAGAATTCTTGTTTCCTTCTTTGCCCCGCATGCAACAATAGTCTGACTGCCAACTTCACAGCACTCAAAAGGGAGGGTGGCAGGAAGTCAAAGGAAGTCCAAAATCTCGATTGTCTTGAGAAAATGCCAGATTGCGGTCGTTCACTGCTCCTACAATCTATCGGTTTGGTACAGCACGGAGGAAAGTTCTCTCCTCTCCCCGTTTGGTTCGCTGTCGTGACCGCACAGAGATTGAACTATCCCAGTGTACTTTCCGCAGTGAGCGGCGCGTCTTCAGCGCGAGCCGCGCCAGCTTGAAAGGGTACGCGAGCGCCATTCCCGTATTCCCGTCCCCACCGCTGCTGCCCCGACCTACCCCCACCTGTGCTGCCTGTGGCCTCCTCTCTCCACCCCAAACCTCTGGTGAATCACTACCAACGTTCCGCATCCACATCGACGCAACGCCTGCAAGGCTGATCTACGGCGCGGCGCTAGGTTTGAACTTCATGCACGAGATGGGCTTTGCGCACGGAGACGTAAAACCTGCGAACATGCTCGTGTCCAACGACCTTAGAGAGTGCAAGATATCCGACTTTGGGAGTGTCGGAAGTGAGCATGATATCCAGCACGTTTGTTTTTGGTACATACACACACAGGGAGAGAGAGAGAGAGAGAGAGAGAGAGAGAGAGAGAGAGAGAAGCGGGACATGCACGTAGCACTAAACGTGACTGAGGAGGTTCGAAAGCGGTTGTTTGTGTCATACACAGTTGCACCAGAGGGCACCAAGGAATCAGAAAGTAACAGAAAAGACAGCACATAGCAGTCTGCCCAACCGTCTATACAAACGCAGGCAAGGCAGATCGTCGACGGTGGTAGCAGTGACCTTGACGTGTGTGACGTCGTGCGAACCCTAGCTCTGTCTGCTATCGTACACGAGAGGATCCTGACCTCAACCTGCTTCAGAGCCGATGCCCCTAAGAACCATGAGTCTGGCTATTATCATCTGTGATCCCTACCCATATCTTCATCTTTTCGCGAACAGGGCTTGGTGTGGCGGATGTGGGAGACGTGACGCTGCCGTTCACGCCTCCCGAGGCCATGGGCGTTGCCAAAGGCTGGAAAGTTCCGCTGAAGGCCTCGATGGACGTGTGGTCTTTCGGGATGGTCGTCTTGCAGGCGACGTCAAGGGTAAGGCGTCTGCCCACAGACCACGAAGTGAGTGGTCGTCGGTTGCAGGGTTTGCTCCTGCAGCAGCGGAAGGTTCAGTCCACGTCAGTGAGCCCCAGAAGTGCTTGCGGGACAGAGTTTTGGGGGCTACATTATGCGAAGGCGTGGTGTACTTGTCGGAACCTCTTTGACCTGCGATTCATGGGCGTGTGTATCTATCGGGGCACACAGCGTCTGCAAATCGAGGCACACTCGTGTGGTGATTGAAAGTACACTCGTTCCTTCGTGGACCCTGAGCACGAAACGATTTCGCCATGTACGTTGTTTTCCTCTCTCCTCTAGCATCAAAAGCTCATGATTTTCCAACCCTTACGCTTGCCGCACATGTACTGCGCGCAGGTGCTAGGTGATCACATTCACAGCATCTTGCCCACTGAGCGCCAATCCTGGATCGCCCAGGCCCATGAAGCGATGATGGTTGCCAACGCCAACTTTTATTACATCGCCTGCGGGCGGAGCAAGCGCACGCAGATAAAGGCGTCGTCGGATATCATTCGGCTGAGGGTGAGTCGGCACAACAACTGTCTAGCGACGTAGCCGCCCCATCAACCCCGTTTCGCAGTGTATTTCTGATTGCTCCTGGTTGGAGTAGATAGAGTTAGGATTAGAGTTAGGGTTTAGTTGGTTCTCGAAACCGTTCGTCTCGACAACGGACACCTTTTCCCGACAGCGGTGAAGGAGGTTTCACCACATTTTGCAATTTGTTGATTCGATGAGATTTGGCATCAACACCAGCAATACCAGCGTGAAGGAAGGGTCTCGATTCGGAAAAAGGGCTTGCGTGACTCGGACAAACGCAGGAACTAGGAGACAGGGGAATACCGCTATAATACTTTGTGTACGGCTAGACAGCTCGACTTATTGGAGTTGAAGAAACAAAGATGACTGTGACGGACTTGAGTATCATCATGCCAGCACCTGGCTGCACGAAAGCATGAAGTAGCAAGATTTGTTCACAATTTTCCTGGAGCTTTCAAAGCTTCCGCAGTCCGCTGATGTACCTGAGACGACAGGATCAAGACCAACCCTGTTGCCCCCATGTTGCGCATTGGTGAAAAGTTTCCGTTTTTTCGCCCCACGTTGTTGTGCTTGATCCCACAGGAGGTGTATTTCGGCACGTATGCCAAGACGAAAACGCTGGACGACTTCATCCTGTCCCGGAGAGTGTGGCCAGACCAGCGGGTTTTCCGGCACCTGCCCGAAGTAAGTCGCATGTGTTGTCTTCGTCAAGCCTTGACTATTCGATTCTACGGGTATGACGGCGCAAGGATATTTGAACAAAGCTGGGACAAGGTCGCCCTTTTTTAGCTTATTTTGTTTAGAAGTCCATGCCAAGAGATGGTCACGGTGCCTCCCCGCACGACCGGGGCATATCCCAGAAAGGGGTCGGTCTGCAGTACAAAGCAAGCAGAGAACACAGAAAGAACCAGAATACAACAACACTAGCGCTGCACACCAACTCAACACCCACAACCAACAACACATTACGACGCAGGTGCGGAAGGTGCTGGGCGCGATGCTGGCTGTAGACCCTCGGGAGAGGATCAACATGAAACTTGTGGCGCTCTTCCTCAGGCACCCCGGGCTGTGGTCCCGCACAACAACCGGGCTTCGAGCAGCGGCTTCTGCCGACGCGCCAGGACTGCCCGGGGCGCCGACGGCAGCAACACCATCGCCGTCCCCCGGTGACGGTAGCGGCAAGACGAGCCTCGATCTCAAGCCCCTTCCCGAGACCGCCCACACGCTGCTCTCCGTCCTCGATGAGGCCGCTAACCACGACATGGTTTTCACGGCGGACGGACAGGTCGTGCCCGGCGACCGCGCTGAAGTACCATCCTGGTTGGAGGTAGAGATGGCGAGGAAAGACGGTGCGTGGTGGCAGAATGTGCCCATCCCTACGGCGTTGGTGCGCAAGGGTCCACGGCGACCGTTCAGGGTTTAGAGCGCCTGCGGCTCTTTTTCCTCCCACACCACCACAGGTTGATGCCTGATCGTGAGGAGCGTAGTGCACGTGTGGACCAAAGATAGCGGAATCTAGGCGGAATTTGGGGTGTCGCCAGTATGTGTGTGCGTGAGGTGCTTCTGATAGGGATGTGATTGGGTCAATTCTTGCGTAACCCAGCGAGACATCTTTCCTGTGTACATATTTTGGTCCCAACTTTGTGCTTGCCAGTGCAGCAGGCCTGCCAACCGGGGTAGATCTTATGTGATTAGTGGCAGGAGGCACGATGAAGCCATATTCGGTGGTAGGTAGACTATTGTGACGGTGAGATAGACCATTCAATGTGTGTGTGGCGTGTGAAGGACATCGTAACTCTTGTTGTCGTGTGATAGTGTGTGGCTACCAACAACACGGACAGGAGAGCTTCTCCAGTGTTTATCCCCGAGCGATCTCGGGTCTCGGGCCCTTCCGACCCCACAGGGTCTGTCGCACCTTACTTGTTGCCCGAGGGATCTACATCGGGCCTTGACATGATGTCCATCCAGTGACTATCGACGGAGGATCTGCCCTGTACTCAGTTAGTTCCCTAGGCGCTGGTCAGGTTGAGAGGTTTCAGGTGGCATGGCCTCAGCGGGAGTTTTGAGCCAACCATAGGGGGAAGAAAGAGAGGAGAGAGAGAGAGAGAGAGAGAGAGAGAGAGAGAGAGAGAGAGAGAGAG
>CACKRE030003618.1:0-18355 GCA_902602495.3 Ectocarpus sp. CCAP 1310/34
ACAAGCAACGTGGTGGTCGTGAGCAAAGCGTGCCTCGGCGCACGAAAAGGGAAGATCGCGTCCAATTCTCTCTTACCGTGCCTGCCACATTGACGCCAAGTTTAGAGAAANATTGCCCTCAACCTGGGGGCACGCAGATAGCTAAGTCCCGATGGGGTACGTCCTAAGAGGGTATACCTCCTGACGTCCCCCATCTTAATCTAGACCGACTGTGTACCCTATCTGTGCCAAACAGCAACACTCCTTAACATACATATATGTTGGGGGCGCAATGCAGCAGTGTTTTGCGCCACGTGTCAATCGCGGGTAGTTTGAGCTGAAGTCTTGCGTTGTAACCACACTGGTATGTTATCGCACAGACACAGTCCCAAAATCGATCTTCCGCGCATTTGGGCTGCAGTGCAGCATGTTGAAGTTGCGCCGCCGCAAGAAAATGGTGCAGCCGTTCCGTGGCTGAGAAGCGCCAGCAGATGGTCGGTGATGGCGGATTGGCCAGTTCCTCCTGGCTGAAACGGCGTTTTGCTTTGATGTTGGTCGGTCGCCAATACGTGCGATACGGCTTTTCTACTTCACGGGACCCTTTTTCTATTTCACGGGACCACGTCTCTCGCTCACGGATCCCCTGAAGGAGTCCCGTGGGTGAAAAAAGGGGTTCCGTAGGTTCATTGATACGCACAGGTATCGTCGTTATTTTCTCGACACGGTTGGCGCATTGTATCGAACCTTATTTCCGGAACAATCTTCAACACTGATGAAAAGTGTCCCCAAAACACGTGGGGGCACTTTTCATACCGAAGCCACGTCAGCACAGTGTGCCAGTACCAGGCGATGTACAGTTTTACGACCTAGGGGACACGCGGCTTGAGAGATGGTGTACAGCAAGTTAGAGGCCGAGGAGAGGCATCATACAGCATATCACACAGGGTACCACCTCACTCAGCGAAGCATGATAGACTAAGGGTCCTTACGTGCGTCTAATACAGCGGAGCCTAGGGTGACTACGGTGCTTAAAATGGGCATTTGATTGCTGTGTCCCAAATTGTCCTCATTTGGGCTTCCAGTACTGGGAGGGTTAAGCCCAGAGGAATAGCGTGCTTTGTCGCTGGGGACAGGGCCTTCTTCGCAGCCCTTGTTAGAGGGGACTGGCAGCACTTAATGCACGGTGCCACGGCGCCCCTCTCCCCCTACCTCCAACGCTCAACCCAACGACCAACGCCCTGCAACGTCTCAACGCCCCAAAAACCTCCAGCATTGTGACCGCCCGCGCCTGCAAGGCCTGGCCTTGTCCCTGACCAATACCATACATCGGTTACAGGTTTGAACCCACCACTAACCAAAGCCAGTCTTTGTTTGTTCCTCATAAAAATCTTGTTGTATCGACGAAAGCAGGAAGCTCCCCGTCGAAGTCAAGTAGCACCGTGGCCGGTATCGACATTCCCAAACGATTGTCCCTCGCCGAGTTTGGGGGCGACACATTCAAACTTGTTGCGCAAGGCAGAACGCCAGAGCAGTGGGCCAACTGGCTGCGGGTGCCGCTGGAGCATGCCGCTGAGGCGGGAAATCTCGACCTCTTCAATGCGTTGATCGGAGCCGGAGGTGACGGAAGCGCCGGGTGGAGGGGGTGCGACGGCCGCACCCTGCTCGATGCGGCTGTTATTGGTGGGAGCGAGGACCTGGTAGCTGCCTTGTTTCTAGCTGGAGCCAAGCCAGATGTCAACGTGGTGTCTGCTTGTTGCAATACCTCGGCCTTGTTCCTGGCAACAGACTGCCACGAAGGGGTAGCGAGACGGCTGGTTCTGGCCGGAGCGAACGTGCACTTTCGGGACTCTGACAGGCAGCAGGATGTCCTGGCTGCGGCCATTAGTAGCAAGTGCGAGCAGCTCGTGTCCAATTTGCTGATAGCCGGGGCGAATCCGAACACGCGTGGTTTGGGCGGCAGTAAACCCCTCCGGGAGGCGGCGGTCACTGGACAGGAGGGGATGGTGCGAGTTCTCTTGGCCGGCGGGGCGGACAAGGACGCGCTTGATGACCAGGGCGAATCGGCACTGACAGCCGCAGCCCATAGACGCCACCTAGCTGTTGTGGATTCTCTGTTTGCAGCCGGTGCCGATAGCAACATATGCGGAGGTCGTGCTCACACGGCGCTGACGGCAGCCGCTCCGAGGGACTTTCTTGATATTCTTAAAGCCACACTTGCGCGAGAAGCGGATGCGAATGCTGTTGCAGGTCATGAGCAAACATCCCTCCATGTCGCTGCCTCTGTGGGTGGAGACCGGGCAATTGACGCGCTACGGGAAGGAGGCGACGTCGATCGGAAGACGTACGGAAACACACCTCTGCATATGGCCGCAGGATCTCTGCGCAGAAGAACCATGCGTACTCTATTGCGCCATGGAGCCAATGTGGAAGCGCGAACGGGCAGCGATTAGTTTACTCCACTGCACCTGGTTTGCCGGACACAAACTAGACGCACGGAGGCAGCTGCGGATTTCTTGCTGCAGTGGGGAGCGGACGAAACGGCCTTGGACCATGACGGAAAGACTCCAGCAGACATGCTCGATGCTGATGTGTTCCACGAGGTATGTCCTCGTTCTTTGCAAGACGAGATCGACCGCGTCCGGTTGCTGTTGGCTCGTGCTCCGGCAGACAGGGCCTGGCGTCGTCGAGGCTGGTTGGTGATGCTTCCCTCGCGCGCTTCGATGGCAGAAACGCCAAGCCGCAAGGGAGCCCGTAAGGACAGCAGTGCTGATGGCCGAAGAGGTGGCCGAGGCCGGAAGGTGACGAGGAGTGAGCGCGATAGAGAGAGTGAACCTCATGTGCCTACCGCGGCGAGCAGAGGCGTCGGTGTCGCCGGAGTCGATCGAGGGGATGGGGACTTGGGCGGTCTGGTGTGGTCTCTGGTTGGGTTGGAGCTAGGGGACGTGTTTCGCGCGGTCGTGGAGTTTCTGTGAGGAGGGGTGCCCACAAAGTTGGCGTCGTGGTAAGTTCTCGTCTAACGTCGACTAAGCGCTTGGTGTTGATTGAATTTACTTGGTCTATTTCGAGCGTCGTTCCAGGTTCTCTCCGCAGAGAAAAGGTTTATGGGCAGAGCCAACACCTTGAAGCCACCATTGGTGGCGTTTTTGTTCCGACAAATGTAGTTCTGTTGGCCTTCCACCCCCCTCGGTTGTTTTTGTCTCCAATTCCAATTTTCCGTCAAACGGTATTATACACCAACCGAAATTCTCGATACTGTACCGTTCATTCTGTGATACGTGAGAGTCATCGACCGTGCCTTCGCTTCGGGTTGTGATTTACAAGGCACCCCCGGTCTGTCTCCACCCCCCCCCCGGTGTTTGCCGTCGGGGTTGGGTTTTCGTCGCTTGGCAACGACGTTGTAAAACAAGCCAATTCACTTCGTGAACTCGGCAACCAGGTTACCGTTTTTTTTTTTTTACCTCTGTTTTTTTTTTTNCCCCCCCGGTCTGTCTCCGTCGCGTCCGCGCGCATCGTTGATGACGACAGCAAATGCATCAAACGGCGATAGCCTGTCCTCCTTCTCCCCTCGCGTCTCCGCCGCTGCACGTCTGGAGCGTATTTTGGCCAGGACAGATGAGGAATGCGGGCGCGTCAAGAAGCACCTTAGACCCGTGATCACTTGGTCTAGGCCAATCTGGTACAAAACGAGGATTGGTACCATTCAAACAATGTGGAACGGGGAGTTACTGTTGAAGTACGTTCGTTCGAATCTAGTTTTCGGTGGCAACGACATGAGTGGGTAGGATAACTTGTATGTGGTGGAGAGCTCTCCCACTGCTGTTTGTGGCTCTTGTGTGTTTTTGCGCCATGCACCGTGACAGTTTCGGCGTTGGGAGTGTAAGTAATGATTTGGCCGTCAGGAAGTGGCCCAGCCGATATTTGATGCCACAGCTGGCAGAAATGAATTTCCTTCTCTTTGAATTTTTGTGGAGGGACATGATTTGGTCCAGCTTGTTCCTGCTGATGGGCTATGTTTCTCGTTTGCCTCCTTTCGCCTTGGTCTTGACACATGGAAATGAAGTGAGGGGTCTTGACACATCGTGCAAGGCATAGGCTTTGTAGCCCACGATGCGTGGCAAGCCTGGTTCACGACAACAGGGAATTAGACCCCTTGTTGACCCATGGTTACGAAAGGCAGCTACGGGCTGGAATTACGGTCCAGACGGTATGGCACGAAACGCTGTGAAGTTTGGACCGCCACCCGCTCAGTTGTCATCCTGCTCTCTCTCTGCTTACCTATTTAGTCCTCCCCACGTCTCACTGATTTGTGGTTCTGACTGCAAATTACGACTCATCATGCCTGCCAGGACGTGGGAAAGGAAATCCATGTTTAGCTTATGGTATGCATACATGTTCGGTCGCCCCGGTGGTCAATAACATCGATAGTTACCGCCTTGTTCATCTACTAGTCGCAGATTGGGGTTTGATTCTCTCGCTGGAGTGAAAGACACTTTGCGATGTGCCGTGAAAAACAAGTAATTCGTGAGTCTGACAAAGATCGCATGTTCTCCGATAGAAAAAATCCTCAATTGCAAATTGGGGTTTTTGTCGCGACTAGAGCAACGTGGGCTAACAGTGTTGCCTCCTGAGGTTCCGTTGCGTCCTGTTCGACGAGCTTCCACGACCTTGGATGGAACGGACAAAACCAGCTCATCTTTCCCTTTTTTGGTGGCCGGCAGACAGCAGCGCCCAACCACTCGAAGCACTCGAGGCATCCGGAGAAGAGTCCACGTTTATTTGCGCTGTCCTCTTGTTGGGACAGTTGTCTCTCTGCTGTCCCCACCTGTACACGCATGCAACTCGCGCGAAGCTCAGTTTGGTAACACTGCGGGAGCTGCCGATCGTGACCCGACTAAAAACGATGAGATGATCATCATTCAATGAAAATAGGGCTATATGTGTCCGTATCCCCGAGGTCAATGTCGCCAAAACACCTAGCGCAAACGACAATCTCTTCTCTGAATTGACCACATGCTCAGGAGACGAATTCCAGCGGGGGTGCCGTGTACTTGCGTCTACAACAGGGCGCTATTGAACGAAAGCCCTCAGCGATCTCTGAACCCTCCCCCACGATCCGCCGAAGCCAAAGATAAGAAAATGGAAGGCTTCCCCGCCTTCGGCACAGAACACATCAACCTCGTGACCAATCCTGACTCTGACGCCGCAACCCTGCCAAAGACATGAATGCACACCCTGGATACCAAGAGTGTTTGTTACATTTAGCAGCGTGGGTCCCTCCCTCCCTCCCTCCCTCATGACAGGGCCCAGGCCTTCACCCGTATCGCCCGCTGCTGCTGCCGACCGTGCGCCAACGCCTCCCTCTCCCCACATCAAACTCCTCCTCATCTTCGTCTTCGGTCTCTCCATCTTCTCCCAGCCCCGGCCCCTGTCCCTCCAATTCACCAAGGTCGAGACCGCCGTATTGCCCCTGCTGCGCCTCGCCCGACAGCCAATCCAGAATAGAGGAGGCCGCTCCCATCTCGAGGAAGGTCTTGCCGTGCCCGCCCCGCACTCCCGCGCGGCCGCCCCACTTGACCCCGTTCAGGTCGTCCGCCTTGCGCAGGAGCGCCGAGAGCGACTGTTTTGGGGGGGGGAGCGGCACAGGGATTCTCATGGGTGGTTGTAATGATGGTCATCTCGAGTATGCGTAAGAAAAGCCACCGTTGCCACTCAACAGGAAAATAGAAACACAAGACGTGGGCTTCAGAGGGCGTAGACAGGAGGAAGGCGGATCAAAAACGGGGGGTGGAAAGAGAGGGTGCAGCGAGAAATTTGACGCAAAAGCAGTTGAAATCGAATCAACGATACCTTTCAAAGGGGCGGAATTGGCGTCAGGCACGAACGGCCCGAAGACACTCGGCTCCGTTGTAAATGTGTTCTGGGGATTCGCTCTTCACCAACGCAAACCTCGTTCTCCGAGGAAATGGGACAGCGTTCCTACTATTTACTGCTTATGCCGACCACCGACCAAAGTCTCCTGCCTCCACATGTCGCGAAAGAAGCGCGCGGTCCACGTGAGTAGTCCCTGCATTGTCGCCGTCACAAGTGGGGAGGCGAGTATCACGAGATTTGGTCCCACTGCAATACCACGCTACTCTCTCCTTTGAAGCACACCTCGAATTCGTTCTCGGAGAAGTTGAGGCAGCGCTTCTTCTCCTTTTTGCTCGTCTGCGGGCCCCCCTCCCCGCGGAAGTTCTCCGGCTCCAGCCCACTGTCCCCTCTGATCTTCGCCGACACCTTGCTCACCAGGTACAGCTTGTAGTGCGTCAAGCTGCAAAAAAAAACGAGAGGGCAAACGAGGAACAGAAAACCGCATGCTTACGCGTGGCATCACAAGCAGCCGACGACAGGGACGGGGGGAGCACAGCAGGCTGCGGGATAACGTGCGTCACAACAGTCACGACAGCGACTACGCCACAAACACATCGAAAAGGGGGATGTACTCATAGTCGTGCATGCCGTAGTCGTTAGACCATTGACCTCGCATCCCTACAAACCCGGGACGGAGCACGCCGGGTTCTCACCGGACCAGGCTCTCACATCACCAAGCGCGAAGCGCCATGAGATATTCGGCGAGTCGCATGAAGGGTGCGCTGCATCCTGCTAAGGGTGTTCGGCATCTTATGCTTACTTCCTCGCGTACGGATGACAGCTGCGTAGGCTTACTCTATTTTCTGGTGCTTTCACTTCCAGAGACAGTTGTAAGCACTGTGTAACTGCCTCGATGGTGCTTGACCATTTTCACACAACGTCGTGCGATCATCCCCCTTGCGCGGAGCGAGGCTTCTCCACCCCGCACAACATGATCCACTCAACCACCATTATGGTTACCGCCAAAAAAAAATAAGAGGTTAAAAAATAACGGTAACCTGGTTGCCGAGCTCACGAAGTGAATTGGCTCGTTTTACAATGTCGTTGCCAAGCGACGAAAACCCAATCCCGATGGCAAACACATCGACAAGGGGAGGATGAAATGCAACGTTTCGGTTGCTCGTCCCCCGAGTAGCACATGGTCCGGGCTTGGGGAAAGCTGGGCACAAAGGCCGTGAAGACGATAAGTGGCTTTTGCATCGAAGCATAAACGTCCTACATGTTAGATTGCGACCAAGCGCCGCACCAGCGTTGCAAATAACCCGAAGTTCTTCGCAAACTTGTTCAGGGGAGAGTGAACGGGGGGATGGGGCGTCCGAGGTGGGGAGTGATTGCAAGCGTCCAAAGTGGTACAAACAACAGCGAAGAAATCAAATCGAATGGGGTGGGTCATACATACACGAAAAGGTGCACGGCAATGAAGGCTGGCACTCTAAACGAAAGAAAGACAATGCCAAGAATGGCGCTACGCAGGCGAACCGGTTCCATTCTGGAAAAGGGTTGTAACGTGCGGCTGCGACGCTGTCTGTCCGACTTTCGAGGCACCTGTGGAACAAGTGAGACTTGTGCTTGCACGTGTCTCCTAGGTAGTGCGTTGCCTTGGCCTCCTGCTTGTGCCGCCGGTCGACAAAATTAGAGGAAGAACGGAAGACACGCGGACCAACAAAAGAGAAACCAAGTAAGAACACATGGCAAGTGAGGGAGGGCGGCAGAGGCGCGCACGCTGGGTCAAGGGGTCAACACGAGCTACATTCTTTGTTCCCCGAAGAATTGCCGAGACCATCCCACAAGTTCTTGGTCGAGTCGCAAACTATGTTGACACGGATGGAAGCGCTACGCCCTGAAAGAAGTGCCTGGGTGGACTTCCAGAACGCACAGAAAACTACCGCAACGTCACACGTAAGCCCAAACATAAATTTCTGTGGCCAGATAGCGCTGACCGCAAAGTACGCTCACCAATGAAAACTCTCGTACCTGTTTCGCAACGGCCGCGGCGTCGGGGTCATCCCAGTGCTCCGGAAGGTGCTTGTCCCATCGAAGCCCGTCCCATACCTTCCGAAATGGCACAAGCGGGCATGTCAAACACGAACAGCACAAACAAACGCTACGCATTAGGGAGCCTTCACTTCTCTACTCCAGCTCCTGGACAAGCCCGGTCAACACATGTTTCAGAATACACCGAGCAGCGGGAAAATTGAAACGCGCAGGGTGGACATACCCACGGAGAAGAATTAGTCACCTTCGACATAAATGCCTAGACCTTGTCTGTGGAACCACTAGATCATGTACGAGAACACGCCCACGCTGGCAGATGCTTGCAACGCCGAAGCACGAAAACCAGGCATTTGTCATAGCTATCTCACCCTGTTCGGGTCGTACTCTGAGCCAGAGAGAAAGGCAATAACGCTAGTCCGGTTGGAGCGGTTACATGCGCTGCAGCGATCGTTCAGTCTGCACAAGTCGCCGTCGACGTGGTGGTAGCCGTAGTGGGGGTACCGCATGATGGTGTCCCTGCGTTTTTGGTGTCGAAGATGGTTGGAGAGAGAAAGTGATACAAAGGTGAAACGGATGGCGTACGTAAACGCTGTCGATGAACACCGTCTTTAGAACATGTAGGGACGACCACGAGCAAACAACAACAACAACAACAACAACAACAACAACAACAACAACAATGGAGGAGGCAAGTGATTTCTGAAGGAAGCTTTTCACTCCTCACGTCTTTGGGTGTTGACCCCAGGTCTTTTCGGAGAGGCGTCCTCGTGCTGACATTCAGCTTTCATTGGCCTTGGAGACGTCAGTCAAGCTCAACGACACGGTTGCACAGTGAAAACGAGAAATTTTCACAGGGAAAAATAGAACGGAGCTCCAAATGGCAGTCAAACAAGGACCACACCATGATGAACGACGCCAGTGGCACGAATCACAGATACGACATCCTGACCAAACCATCGATTGGGAGGACATGTGCAACTGCACCGACACGGGGTTCGCTCTGAGCGATAAACAAAGAACGACTGGAATCCCTAACGCCACCAAGAAGCCTCACAGAGTCTGGCACAACTGCGGCGAATAACCGTGTAAGCATAGAACCGATACATACGAAGCGTGGTGGACGGAAACCCGCGGATTTTATTTCCTCGGTGATAACGCTGTCAGACAAAAAACACGATAGGTCCACTTCCTAAGCCAACATGGCAATTTCAACGCAAAACATTCTACTTTCATCATCCCCAATCGGCTGAGATCTTGGATCGGGCTTGTTTGGAAACAAAAACAAAACACACGTCCCACCAAGAACAAAAGTACGGCGAGGCAACTTACCGGAAGTCTTGCCGCCAAGAACCGCAGAGGCTCTCGCCGCTGATGCGCAGCTGCGTCGAACACCCGCACAGAAACGAACAGACAAGAGAGTGGATGACAAGAAAGAACGACAAACAGTGGTGACGGGACCTGCCTTTCTTTCCGCCAACACATTGTTAGCCACACTGCGCCCTCCCCCTCTCCAAAGGCTGACGTCGAGGGGCCACTCTACCCCTAACCCGCTCATTCGGAAACCTGCTTTCGAGACAAATTCCTCAAGTACAACAAGCAACACGAAACGCGTTATACTCCTCAACCTGCGACAATTGAGCCACACATACGCAACGATATGCTTCCGCGCCCCCCACTTCTCCGCCTCACGTCAAAAGATGACCCCCGACTCCCCTCGGATACCTTTTTCTCGACCATCTCCTTCGCCTTCCCGTAGCGGGCGTGCTCGGGAATCCGGGGCTGCGCGACGTACTTCTTCATGAATGCTTCGCCGGCCCCGTCTCCTGGGAAGAAAACAAAAACGCAAGGCAGAAGCACCAACGCTTCGGTTACGCGTTGAATCGGGGTCACTGCAGGTTCAGGGCCCGGCGTACAAAGTGATGCATGTCGTCGGTAGGCAGTGCTAGTCGCCGAAGCGCATGCCGCAATTTGTGCTAAGCTTCAGTAGGAAGTGCATTCGAGTACGTGAAATGGTCAGGTGGGCGCGTTCTTTGCCGTAAACTGCCGTGGAGGTAACCCAGGATGTGAGACGCAAGCTGCAAGCCTACTACTTACATTGCTGTGTTTGCTCCTACAAGAGCGTCAAAACTTCCGCCGTTCGAGAATCTCTCCGATTTGGATTTAACACGAACCTTGGTCATGATCATCATGTGTCACAACTTCCACTAACGACGTACTTGTCTCCAAGACAGCGAGCGAGACACATTGGCGGCGGCAAAGGGAAGACTAAAGCAACAACACCAAGGCCGACGTGTTCTTGTTTCCAGGCGAAAGACAGCTCCCACAACGAAAACGCAATAGTCAACGTCACCTTGAGTAGCTTTAGCGATGTATTCCACGTAGAACAAGAAGGCTTCCTTGAACGTCATCGTTCCCACACTGATACCGACCGCGCGGGGGAGGAGCATGACGGACACGAAGATCACGATGAGCACGACGCAGACCCCGCCTCATGGACGAATCGCGCAACCCATGTCAACCACCGAAACGCACCAAGGTGGACCAATACCGCCTCCCAAAAGAAGAGATTAAACAACACCGGAGTACGAAAATCGACGAAACCCGGGCCGACGGAGCGAATGATGAAACACGAGACTATGATTGCCAAGGAACTGCGGTGGGAGAATGGCATAGTGCGGGAGTCGGAAGCAGGCAGATCACGGCCATCGTCTATTATAGTATTCGTAGCTAGTATCGATTGTAGATGGGGCGACAACCGAGATTGCGCACCTGAAGGAACCCACATCCTGTTTCGAGAGGACTGCGTTTTTCGACGGCATCGCGCCGTTAACGGCAACATGGGGAAACGAATATATTGGAGAAAATGACAAACTCACACAACCTTTTGGCGGCTACTCCGAGGGGAACAATTGTAGCAGAGACAAGCACAAGCCCACGACATAGAAACCGCACACTCTTGAAAAGAAGAGAAGCCTCAGACGTCTTGGCCTTACGAGAGCACGGAGTTGGTAGACAAAATTCTCAGAGGGGAACGACCACGGCGTGTGCCGTGAAAGCGTCAACAATGACTTCGTTTCGAGGGAAAAAAAAAAAAAAAACGGGTGCTCACGAGAGCGAAGAAACGCCTCCATCCTCCGACTGCTCCATCTCGTTGAAAAAGGCCGCGTGCGAGAAAAAGGCGTCGCCCCCGTCTTCCCCCTCGTCATCATCGTCGTCCTCATCGTCGATGAAATTGTCTTCATCCTCATCTTCGGGCTCCTGGAAGACGGCAACCAATGTTGTTTTGGTGTCGGAAGCAACTTGTGACTGACGGCATCGTCATCTTTGACTGGCGGTACGGTAATCTGTGAGGAAACGGTCATCTTTGCCCGCTTGGAGAGTGCCGGCGTACAGGCTGCTGGGTCTCAAGCTTGTGTCCATGCCATCATGCAAGCCTCGTAGACTATCATCCGTAGAGTGTAACGTTACAAGTCGCGAGAGTTGTTGTCATCTACAGCCCTCCACTGCAACTGCTGCGTGGACGCGTTTGCTAGCGCACGCGCAGGCAGAACTTGACCGCACTGCCATTCGGACGTGAGGTCTCGCCGGCATCCAAAATGGTGAGGGATTCCGCATCAACTGCTCGAGCAAGGCCCAGCCAGCGCGGAAGCGGTGTCGTAGAAAGCGGAAATCGAAAACATCGTGTAGGGAAAACAAAACACATGCTCACAGGCCGTATGAATGAAACATGAGCATGGTATTTGGTGAGCTGCTTTGGGCGACCAGCAGTGTGTACCGAGGCTGCCGACGAAAACAATTCTGCTGTATGTGCTCTTCAAATTCCAGCGTTGTTCAACAACCCACCTAGTTGCCAGGGCACTCGACACCAACTCGACAAAAAGGTAATCTCACGTTGTATCGGTGGTTCCTCTTGCGCCCCATGCGCTTGCTCCCGCTCCCGCCCTTCTCCGACCTGGACCGCTTGGCACGTCCTCCCGATCCGGTCGAACCAACCGCTTCGCTCTCCTCCTCCTCCTCCTCCTCCTCCTCCTCGTCCTCGTCGTCTTGTATCGTTACGGCGAAACTGTCGTCCTCGTCGATATCTTCGTCCGTCGCGCATTTATTCCCGGGCTTCTTGCCGTCCAACTCTCCGTCACTCTCGTCGTCGTCGTCGTCGTCGTCGTCGTCGTTGTCCCACCCGCTTTCGTCCTCTCCGCCGCCACCGCCACCGGTGCCGTCTGCTTCTTCCGAGGCGCTGGTCCCGTTGCCGTGCAGCATCTCGCGGTAGTTGACCATGGATCTCCGCCTCCTGGTTCGTGTGGCTCTTCCGGCCGCGGCCGCCGGTGCTTCTTCCTTGATGCCCTTGCCGCCGCCCTTGCCCCCGACCTTCTTGTCTTTCTCCCGTCCGGCATTCTCTTTGGTGCTCTTCTTGCCGTTGCCAACCGATTTCACGGGCACCTCCTCCTCCTTCTCCTGCGAGGAAAGGACGATCGGGCTGCCACCGCCACCGCTCTTCCCCTTGCCCTTGCCCTTGCCCTTGCCCTTGCCCTTGCTCTTGGTTTTTGAGCCGGCGCCTCGTGTACCCACCCGGGCAGGACTCGCTTCTTCGACGTCGACGACCTCCTCACCGCTTCTGCCCATCGTCCGCCCGTCTATTCTTGTATCCTTGCCCCTCTTTTTGGAGCTAGCGGGCTGCATGCTGAACTCCTCGTCACTGTCGTCATCATCATCATCATCGTCCGAGGAAGAAGGGCCCGGCGATTCCGGTTCTGACCCGACTGCCGCCGTTTTTCTACGCTTGCCGCTGCCGGGGTCCTTGTCGGCAACCGCCTTGCCCTTCTGCGCCCTTGAAGACCGCCTGACCGGCTCGTCATTCTGCTCTTCCTCGCCATCCCCATCTACCGCCGCTGCAGCCTCTGTTCTCGCAGAAGCTTTGCTTCGTCTCGCCCTCTTGCGTCCGGCGGGCCTCCCATCCTCCTCCTCCTCTTCCTCCGGCTGAGACTTGCCCCTGAGTCGTCTCTTCTTGCTCGCAGAAGCCACTGCGTGGCCATCAGCACGCGAAGAGGCTTCGGCATCATCTTCGTCATCGTCGGTTCCGGAGGCGTTTGCCACCGACTTTCGTCTCCCCGACTTCCGGGTGTTGCGGCTGCTGCCGCCGCCATTGGCAAACGTCGCCGCCCCCACCGACGCTGGAGCGCTTTTCTGTTTCCCTTTTTTTTTCTTTTTTGAGCCGCTGCCGCCGCCGCCGCCGTCGACGTCTTGCTCGTCCTCGGAGTCGACGATAAAACTACCCAGGCCGTCGTCTGAGTCCGAAGAGTCTCCAACCTCGTCTCCTGACGGCGGGGGCTCCTTGACTAATAGCCTGCTCTCTCGAGAGCGGCCAGTCGGACAGAATAGGACGGAGAACCCGAAGATTAAGGTTTGATAAATATTCCCTAAACGGCCAACCCGCAGCAGCAACCTCCAGATGTAAAAATCAAACATTTTGCCGGTGCACGGAAGAGCTGCACAATAATGAAGATGACGTATAGCGTGGTGTTTTTTTTCCAACAGCTGACGTATGGTGCTCCTTTAAACACCCGCCCGGCCGCACCCCCCGGTAGAGGGAGGTGCCGAAAGTCACTCATGTTGCATGGTTTGTTCGCTTAGGGCGGGGATGGCGAATTCGCACCCGTGTGCATCAAAACCATTGAACGACTCAAAAGAACTCCGTCAAACAGTGCCAACTCGGCGGGCATTGTGAAATGTGTCTTCGCCCGAACGCAACACGCCTGCCTGCTAATCCTCACCGTATGGATAACCGACTTGAGTGTGTCGCTGCCCCCGGAGCGACACAAAGGGGTTTTACCGAAATTGTTGTCGCTCTTTTACATCTTGTACTTGCCTGCTTGCGGTCCTCGAACGAGCGCCTCGGCCCCAGGTTTCGTGGAACTGCAGCTGCACCAGCGAGGAGCGTTTAGCACCGCTCGCGTCACCACCGTCACCGTCGCTCAACTCGTGGTCCTAGAGCAGCAGTAGCAGCAATTGGTAATCCAGAAAGAGGCGCGGGGCGTTTCAACGTCATTTGGACGGGTGTGAGCTTCGCTGGTGCGTGTTGGGCGTGAGTCGTTGCGGCCGTACCGCTTCCCGGACCACGGCACTGCTGGAATTTGAGCATAGCGTATCGGCAAAATCACGCGCGTCGCGTGCTTGCTAGTCCAATAGACCGTACAGCAGAACCACACAATGGTTGCATATGGTGGAGAACTACATCGGTGTACACAAAAAAGGTTCATGTTGTCCAACCCTATCGCCTCACACGCGGTTCTCGGTGTCGGTAGGTGACCAACCCCCCCCCCCGGGAATGCTTGATATGGTGGCCCTGCCCTCGTTCAACGGTAATACTCCTGCGCTTGGTTTAGATGGCTACAACAGCCCAACAGCTACCCCCCCTCACCGAATCCTCCTCGAGCTTGGACCACCTCTCCGCCAGCTGCCGGCGGCGCTTCCGCTCTGCCTCATCGTCCTCATCGTCCTCCTGCTCGTCGCCGCCTGCGTTACCCCCGCGGTTCGCATCGCAGGCCATGTGGAGTTGGTCGTTGACGCAATACCCAGCCTACCGTGTCTTCCGTGCACACATGCACGCTAGAGATGGCTATCTTGAAGAGGGAATAAGCTGCAATCCGCAGTTTCAAAGGGGGATACTGTTTACGTGAAGCGCCCGACTCTTCACTCTGTTAGATGGGTACAGGCATCAAGGTTTCGGTCAACCTCCGTCTCACCCCCGGCGCTCTCCCCCCCTGCGTCTGCAACTCCGAACAATCCTCCACCGCCGCTGCCGTCGGCATCACCGCCTTCGTCGTCGTCCTCGTCGGCAGCTATGATCTTCATGCTGCGGCGGGACTTGCTGGGACGCGCCTGCTCGGTCGTCGGAGGCAATACATGCGGCGTAACCGAAACCTCCCCCGACCCCTGCTCTCTGACCGCCGCCTGTTATTTCCCGCACGTACATACGACGGACGAAACGACAGAGAACGAAAATACTACTTACTGCGACTAGGGTATCAGATACGTACTAAAGTGAGAAATATACTCGCTCACGCCCGCAACATTAACAAGAATCGTCCGCCTGGTTCCCGCGCGTACCCGACAGACGAAACGGACGAACGATGGTTTATTGCGACCAGGCTGTCCGATAATGGGCAATGTCTGTTCGCGTCCGGAAGTTGAAATAAGATAGACTCGAATTGCATATTTTTCATGTCTAGTGGAGTGGTCTCATTGTGGGCATTTGGGCGAACTTCGATTTCAGCAGCGGGGTTTTGACCCTTCCGTTCCGGACAGGCGGAGTCGATCGTTGTTGTCGGCGCCATACAGAGGCTCGCGCGTTTGCACTGCAGCTGTGGTTCGATTTGCGCAAAGAGACAGAGGCTGAGGGCGGCAACTTCCGGGAACGCTCCCCGATGTACAATAAAATTACCTGTAGTCAAACAAGATCGCCACAAAACCTCAGCAACCACGCCAGCTGTAGTACTTCTTTTTGGAGCCGTCCGGTTCCCAACAGGTACATGTTGAAGGTATTCCATCCGGCCTGCATCTGGAGGTTGTCTATCCATGTCCTTGACCTATCGGACGTGCTGTGCCGATCCAACGTCGTGTAGCACACCGGCATCATGCGCAGTAACCCAGGAGAGTGCCCACTCGGGCCGCTTCAACTAGATCTTCCCCCCGAACATATTGGCGCACGTGAACTAATGCCAGGAGATAGACTTACAGCATTCCAGTGGCTTTGGAACTACCGAGCCACAAAAGTGAAAAGGACGATTTCGCTCCTATGCGAGAGAGGTCGAATCGGGCGGGTGTTGCCGGACGTCGGATATTTATAAGAGACGTACGTGACAACAGATACCGCAAACCCTGGCTGGACCAATCTTCCAAAGCTCGGTTACTCCACAGCGGGAAGAGTGACGGCGCCGATAATGGCGGCGTTGGAACCGTGTCGTCGAGATCTTTCCGTCACCACTTCATTGGATTTTGGCATCCCCTTCGCCGTAGAGCAGCCGAGCTTTTCAAAATCTCCACAGGGGATGTGGTGTCTTGTGTCACCGACGCGGTAGTAACGGCTGGCGGAATGACCTTGTCATATACTGCCGTCATATTTTGAGCGACAAAGAGTACCTCTTCTTGTACGCCGGCTCAACGGGAATGGGCACCTTCCGCCAGTCTCGTGTTGCGCGGCTCGAGTGATAGAAATTCCCAACGAAAAGGCCGGTCGTACTGCTGTTTAAACGGTACAACAACACTCCTTCTGGCTGTGTAGAACTTGACGGGGTGGAGGAGGAGAGCGATATCGACAAATTCGTGAAACAGCGGTAGTGGTCTACACCGTACGCCAGAGGGGCTTCTGAAACATCGATGCACGGTCGAGCTGCATGAAACAATCCCTTGTAACTTCTGCACCATACAAACGAGCACTGCCAGAGTGCAACCGATAATGTGGGGGAGCGTTCCAACGCAGGTCATGCAAGCGAGATGTCGACCAGATGGAGCCACCAAAATTTAAATTTAGATGTTTGAAAAATGAAGCGGGTCATTCACATGCACGCTCACATCATCTTCATCGTCAGATTCCAGCATCACGCGGCGACGCCTTCCGGCCGACATATCTGTAACGCTTCTGCTGCGAAAAATTAGAAGTCCCTGCCGACAGCAGTAGCACCACCCTGTCGCGCACGGTGCGGTGGGTCGGTCGATGTCGATGAGGCATGGGGGGGTACGCAGGTAGGATTTGCGGGATGAAAAATATTTGACGTACGCACGAGAAACTACGTCTCCCCTCAGTCGCCGGCAACCGGCAGCCGGCAGCCGGCAAAGCACACAGCACCTGCACTGCTGTGCGTTCGTCGGAGCTGCACGAGCTCCCGTGTGGGATCATGGGTGCGGGAAATAATGCTGTGAGTGGGCTGCATGAAAGCGTAGCCGAATGAAATTGCCTTGACCCACGGCTGGCGGTAATTGCGCCTATAGATCCGAATGAACTGACCGACGTTTTTGCGGTACATAACGCGCACGTTGCTCATGTCCCTCGTGATCGACGACAGACTGCTGCTTGTCCCACGATGATGTCACGCTTCCGAGTACCGAACCAGACTGGGAAACAGAGAAGTATGCCAAGATGCATGCGTTATACCCACTAATTGTTGGGCACAGCATAGCCAGAATGCAGTGTCAAGCTGTGTCGCGCTCAAGCCCCCTAGACTAGTCTACGTGTGGCACGCAACAAGTACGTTGGTTGCGGGGTGATCACGTAACTACTACTGCTGCACTGATGAAAGGTGCGGGTTTTCCAGGAAAGTCAAGATGAACTGCTGTGTTGCTGTGTTGCTGTGACCAAACACAACATATCACTTGAATACCACTAATCAAGGACTTCTGTGTTGCGGCTAAGGGGTATTCCTAACGACCAAGAGATCACGGAACATTTCACGGAATCGTTTGTTTTTTAACATATGTAAAGGCGTTTTTCCCCGAAAACGTGAAAAGCAGGAGCCGGGGTTTGGGGCTTGCTACTTTCACGGATCCGTGTTTTTGACAGAAGCATCGGACCAGCGCACCGCGGGCGCTGTAACATCACTGAGAACGCTAGAAAGACCTGCCAGACTCACGTACGTCCAGGTCTGTTGTGGAGATGGACAAGCGGCAGAAGCGGCGTTCAGTCCGTTCTTGGTCAAAAACTAGACATTGCGTAGTGCTCTCGGCTTCAACTGCTACTACTGTTGGTGCTGGTGAATTTTTTTCAATCACACATAGCAAGCACGGAAACTGTAGAGCGAGTACAGCAGCAGCACCAAGACCTCCAACGCGCTGATTCCTTCGGTTCGGCTGTCTATATGATACCATCTCCCGGTGCCGTGCTGCTTCGTGGGTAATGGGTGCTCGGGTGCTGCTCAGTAAGGTGTGTGAGAGACGTGTGCCACCTCACCAAAATGCCGTTGGAAAAATGCGGCGAGATGATCTGTTTTTGGTCGGACACGTCAACATCAATCCACGGCACCACCCAGCAGTAGAGCAACAGGGCCTCCGACACGCTAAATCTTTCGGATTGGCCATCTATATGATGCTCGCGGCTGCCGCCCTCTGATTGTTGAGCTCGTCTACCTTTGGGCAGGTGGTGGTCAAAGATGGGAGTCGCGACCGTGAAAAGTGAGCTGGCAAACTGAACAAATCGCAAGCAACACCCAGGTTGCGACAATCTGCCCTGCGCCTGTTGTTGCTGAAAATTGACAACAGCAGGCCGGGTGGATAGGATCTTTTTAAGTGTGCTGCCCTCGGTGTCGGGTGCTGCTCATTGCGCTTTCACCGCTGCTCTATGGTGAGCAACACCAAGTCAACCTGTTGTGTGCCGAGCAAAGCGTGTTTTCAGGGGAGGAAACGTACTTTTTGCGATGACATCACGAATAGAACAAGCGAAAAAAAGTCGGGTTATCTTTTCACTGTTCCGTGGAAAATTGCA